>JBDJHY010245255.1:0-10766 GCA_039654485.1 Withania somnifera
GACATTACCAATTTGTTTAGGAATCAATTATGAGTTTTTTTGAACCTCAATGAACGCCATTGTAAAGGGAGAACCACCGTGGACGGGCGGTGACCGCCATCCTTGGCAGTGAACAATTGCCTTGAAAATTAGGCCGCCATTTGGAAGAGGGCGGACCGCCGTGTGGGAGGGTGGTACCGCTGTCCTAGGGAACACCCTCCACCGTCCTTAACAGAGAATGAAGCTTGTGGAGAAGCTGGAATAGTGTGACTGTCGTCCCACGGCGGACCACTGTCCTTGTGGGCGGTGGAAGTTGGCGAACTAGGCTTGACCGCTGTACCTAGCAGACCCAAACTTGAAATGCGGTAAATTTTCTTAGTACCCCTTGGTCCCTTGCTCAATAACGAAAATACCCAACTTCTAAAAACTTTTCTCAACCAATTACAACACCAAAATGGATCAAACACTACCAAGTTGATGAATACCAACAACAATCTATGAAGATCTTCAAGAACACTATGAACACTCAAAACTTCAAATCTTCCAAATCAACTCAGAATTGGATGAAACTTGATTTCTATGTCCCTAATGCCTTGTAGAACTCAATTTCAAACTCTCAAACAAAAAATTCCAAAGTAGATGATGGAAATTCAGATCAAATGTACTTTCTGTTCTTCTTCTTCACTTGAATGTTCATATGAACATGAAGAACATAATGGACTTCAAATCTTCAACCCTATCCAAATCAACTCGGAATTGCACCAAACTTTAACAATGAGCTCCTCAACTTATGATGGTGAACGTTTTCCACCACTTTGTAACTATGAATTCAACTCGAAATTGCACAAATCAATTCGAGCTTGCTTCAAGCATACGAATAATGGTGTTCAAGCTTGAAACCTACTCAAATCTCCACCAAATCTTTCCAAATTTGATTCCCACACTCCTTGAGATATAAGGAACATGAATTTACACTTTTCAATCAACAACAACTACCAAATATCTTCAAATCTGAGCTTGAAAATACGGATCAAAGATGAACTTCAACCAAAAATCAAATTTCAATACATACCTCAAATCAACTTCGAATTCGACAAAAATTGAGATATACAATCCTTGAAACCCAGCTAGAAGATTGAATTACTTTGTTTTTTCAAATCTATTCGAAATTTTAACAAATCTCGGAATTCCTCAAACTCAAAATTGGAAACAACGGTAGAGACCCCAATTTAACTCGGATTTGACTCAAATTTGATATTCTTGATCCAAATTACTAGGAGAACGATTCCTAGTAATAAAAATAAACAAATAACAAAAACTCAAGTGACTGTAATTTTTGAATTTTTTTGGAAAATTTTGGAATTACTGAATTTTTTTATAGTTTTTGATTTACAACCTGGGATTGTAATTGATAGAACAAATTATGTGCCTAGGATCTGATACCAAATGATACAGCCCGTATTACGGTCCATGAGGTCGAAGATGGAAAGAAGATATATAAGAAAAAAATGTAAAAGATATGCGGAATTCAATAAATACTTACGCAATTGAATTTTAAATATCAATAGAAATAATCAAACACTTGAAACACTCACAAATGGAGTTTTGTTCAACCGATGATGAGCTAAAGTGCTCTTCGAGCAATTAAAGATGCACACGTGAACAAAAGTACGTGACAACTAACGGAAATCCAACTACGAAATTGGAATTCTTAACTAAGTTATTACAATTGCTATTCAACTAAGAAATCTGAAAATATATTCTCAATAAAAAAAATGAACTAATGAAAATTTGAAAAGAGCCTCTCTATATAGAAGTATAAGTTTCACTTATTACACTTAGGCCCCAAAGGGACCTAAGGTGACAAATAGGTCCTTATACTTTTGGGGTTAGCAAATTAAGTCCCCAAAGTCTTTCCAAGCTCTTTTATGTCTTCTTCAACCTTCCACACACCATGTGGCTCTTCAACTGCCTCCAACACATCTTTGTTCTTGAACAATGCTTGAAATTATTGGAGGTCTCTAGCTTGACTCCTTGTGAACGATCTTGATGGTGTGATGGCTTCTCGGGCGTTATCAATGAAGACCCAAATTATTCCCCTAAAATATTATAGGTTTTCAGTTTCTGGTGCTGGAAATATTCTTTAAAGAGATCGTGCAAAAATGTTTTTTTCTCTTTTAGCATAATTGCGCTACTAGAGTGATTACGGTGCTATGTTTCTAGATTATCTCGTGAAGTGATTGCGTTATTTGGGTGTTGTTGGCTCCAATTATTTTTTTGAAGATTTTTCGTGACCACATAGCTCAGTGTAGACGATGTTAATGCTTTTTCCCAGCATTTAGTGTCGATAGAGCTAGGCTGGCACTGACAGCACTAAAGCCTGGGCCCAACTTAAATAGTTAAATCCCTTAATTTTCAGTCATTTCTTGATCTCTTTTCTTGTTCAAACACTCTAACATCAATTAAAGCTCTTGCGTCTTTGCATAAGCTATTGGGTGACTTAGGAAACTTTATTTCTTCAATCATTACTCAATTATTGATAAGTTTCCACTTTAATTTCTTCAAAATTTCAACCAAAATCCCATCTGAGATCTTCACTTTAATTGTTGATATCAAGATTATTTCTTGCATTGTTTAGCTCCAAATTTTTGCGTATAAGGTACCCACAATGTGAGGAACATTTTTATATCTTTTGTTCAAAGTTTCATGTTCGTGGGTTCGTAGGCCCTTTTTAACCATATTTTGACTCTAGGTATTTTCATAGCTTTATGGATATCATTTGACTATTATATAGATTATTATTTTTCTAGTTTTGTGATCGTGGGAGTTTGTTTGTGCACTTTTGGAGATTTGGAGTGGTCCTGACATCTTCTACGTTGTATTTGCGAGATCTTCTACAGAGAACAGGTAGTCTAAGGCTTATGAATCTAGATTGAGCTTGTATAGGGAATAAATGTGATAGATAGACATCCTCGTGTTGGAATTTCTAGGTTGGTATCCATGACCTTATATTCTCTTTAAGTTTTCTTCTTGGGTACGTATCGATGTTGCATTACCATGATAGTTGCCCCGTGACATTGAGTGGTAACGATAGAATTTGAAACATAGATGGTAGGTTATGGGAAATATTCATGAGTCCCGAATATCGACTTGGATGGTTATGCTTTATATAGATATTAAGCCTATGCAGGGCCATATGACTTCCCCAGATATTTTTTATGGTTGATCATACATCATAAAAACTGATTTTATTGCATTAGTTTCCACTATTTTATGGCAACGAGCCTGATATCATTGATCTTGAAACCTTGCATGGCTTTGCAGGCCCATTTTCAGTATTATGAAATTAGAATGAGCATTATTAGAGATGTTTCACCATCTTTCAATGATAAATGAGATAGTACTTAACCACTATTTTTGAGACATTACTAGATTTGGTGAAGCCTGAGCACTAGACATTAATTATTCATATTGATTTGGGCTCAGGGAAGCCCTAGAGACCCACATTGATGATTTATGTCAACTTCATACTTGGGGAATCCCAATCATCTGTTGAGATCATATTGATTAATATATAGGGAAACCCGTTAATCATGTTGATTTATACTTGGGGAAGCCCATTATTATAAAAAAATTCAAACTTGGGAAGCCCATTGTTATATTGATTTAGACTTGGGTAGCCAATTGTTTATATTGATTCAGACTTAGGTAAGCCCAATGATCAGATTAATATAGACCTGGGTAAGCCTGGTCACTTATTCATACTTTAGTACCATTTGCATTCATGATTGTGTTACTTTCTGCACTATATTTCTTTTTTGTACCTTCCAGTTGTATGGGAGGCCAGTTAGTGAGCTTTACCTATTTGTAACTCTTGGTATTATGAGATGTCTTAGAGACTCTCTTTTACCTATTACTATTTTATTTCACTGTATTGAGATAGAATTGTAGATGTTGGCTTTCCTATCATGATTCCCTTATTAATATACTTGTTGTTAGATATCCTTTTCTTTCCCCTTATTTGAGGTTACTGGTATATCTCCATGTCTGTTAATTATTGTTTTCTTGATAATCGAACATGGATTCAGGTATGTTCTCTCCTTATTTTACATGAACCTTCCTTGTTGGTGACTAGATACATAGGATATTTATTTGTCGTATCCTTCTAGCTAGTCTCTCTACATGATCTATTTGTTGATCTCTGTGACTTGCCTTTCTTATCTGTTCATTTATTGCCTTTATTTCTTATATATTCCCAATCTTCCTAGCCTACTGGGTACCCATTGTTTTTTGGTACTCATAGTACACTTCTGCATCTTATTGGTGCAGATCCTAGTACGAGTGGTTAGCATCGATTCTTGTTCGAGCCCTAATTTTGTTGTTGTGGTAGATGATCACTCCTAGCGTCCAGAGCTGCTAATTTACCTTTTTATTATTTTCTTCTACTATTTGATCCAAGATAGACTTTGTATTTCCTATTACAGACATTGTAATCTTGTTTTAATGGCTCTTGTACTTAATGTCAGGTTTTGGGATTTTGTTGTTGGCTGATTTTCGTTTATCCCTATCCCTTATTTATATCATATATTCCACATTTAGTTTATTTTCATGACTTGTATGCTTGTTGGGTGGTTCTACTAAGGTGGGATATAGGTGTCGTCATGACCTAAGAAATCAGGTCGTGAAATTGATATTGCCCTTTTTTTCAAACCTCATCACGCCTTTCATAGGCGATATCCGCAAGAAAACCCGATCACCAACACTCAAATCTAAGACACAATGATGACGGTCTGAATAACTATTTTGTCTACTATGGGTTGTTGGAAATCTATCCTGAATCAAACGAACTCTGTTTAAAACATACCTAAGAAGATATGTGCTCTAAATTCTAGGCTTAAACCCATCAAACCAACCACCTGGTGAACAAAATCGTCTACCATATAAAGCCTTAAAAGAAGCCATCTGAATGTTGGAGTGGTAGTTGTTGTTATAAGAAAACTATACCAAGGCCAAGTGTTGATCCCAAGAACCACCAAAATCATAAACACAAGCACGTAACATGTCCTTCATGAACTGAATGGTCCCCTCAAACTGGCCATCTATCCAGGGATGAAATTTTGTATTGAGATGAACCTCGACAACCATACCAAGCTGAATAGTTCTCTAAAACTCATAAGTAAACTAAGTATCGCTGTCTGAGATGACAAAAATCGGAATACTATGCAATCTAACCACCTTTTCAAGATAGATATAGGCCAAGTTATCTACGCTATAAGAAGTATGAACCGAAATGAAATGTGTCGACTTAGTCAACCTATCAACAATTACCTAAATAGAATTTTGTCTTTAAGAAGTTCAAGCAAAGCCTGAAATTAAATCAATAGGGATTCGTTCCCACTTCCACTCAAGAATAGGAAGCTGCTTTATCAACCCACCCGGTCTCTAGTGCTCAAAATTGACCTGTTGATAATTTATGCATCGAGATACAAACTATGCAATATCTCTCTTGATACCACCTACCAGTAAAGGTTTTTCAAATCCCTATACATCTTTGTTGCATCTGGATGGATGGAATACCAATAACAGTGGGCCTCTTGAAGGTTCAACTTAACCAAATATCCAACCTGGAGAACAATAATACAACCCCCAAACCACATAATACCATTTGAATCCAAAGTATTCTTGTGAGGATACCCCTCAACAACCTACCATGAATGGAAACTAAGCCTGGGTCCTCAAATTGGTGCTGCTGAATCTGAAATAATGTAGAACGAGCCTTAACACTAGCAAGAACATGACCTGAATCTAAAAGATCAAGTATAACCAATCGGTTAGCCATAGACTGGATATCTAAGGCTAACAAACTCTCAAAAATCAACAAAGCAGCAAAACTACCCATACTCGTTGACTTTTGACTCAGGGCATCTGTTACTATATTTGCCTCATCGGGATAATACAGAATAATAATATTACAGTCCTTCAGTAACTCAATCCATCTCCGCTAGCAAGAATTAATCTCCTTCTAACTCATAATGTACTGAAAACTACAGTGATCGATGAAAATCTCACAGTGAACCCCATAAAGATAGTCCCATCGAATCTTGAGCACAAAAACTACCGCCGCCAACTCCAAGTCATGAGTGGAGTATTTTGCTCTCATGAATATTTAGCTACCCTGAAGCCTAAGTAATAATACGACCCTAGTACACCAAGACTAACACCGGAAGCATCAAAATACACCAAAAACTCTAACCCTCAACCGAAAAAATCAAGACAGGAGCATATGTCAGGATAGTCTTAAGTCCTTGAAAACAAGCCTCAACCTCATCAAACCACTAGAAAGGAACCTCCTTTCTAGTCAACGGTGTTTTGATGAAGAGAAACCCTCAAAAATTAAAGGTAATACCCTGAAAGACTAATAAAACTATGAACCTCGATAGGAGTGGTCTATATCGGCCAATCATGAATAGATGCATCCTTAGTCAAATCCACCATAATACCCTTATTGGATACCACATGTCCAAGAAATGATTGACTCCAGCCAAAATCACACTTTGAGAACTTGGTATAATATCGATGGTCTCTCAAAGTTTGAAAAACAATTCATAAGTGCCTTTCATGACCCTCTCTACTTCGCAAATACACCAGAAGTCAATGAAAACAGTCACGAAGGAGTTAAGATAGGGCCAAAACATACGGTTCATAAAATCCATAAAACCTGCAAGAGCATTGTTAACCCAAAAAATATCACTAGGAAATTAGTAATGACCATAACGCATTTTAAATATTGTCTTAGGAATGTCCTCCGCCCTAATTCTCAACTGATGATAACCACACCTCAAGTCAATCTTGGAAAAAATGGCAGAACCCTAAAGTTGGTCAAAGAAATAATCAATCCAGGACATGAGTTACTTGTACTTCACTGTGACCCCATTTAACTCTATATAATCAATACATACTCCATGGAGCCATCTTTCTTCTTAACAAAAAGAATGGTAGCACCCCAAGATTAAACACTAGGCCAGATAAATCCCTTAAATCAATGGTTCCATACAATAGGGGTCAATAGATATAGGCCTGGTGTCTAGCTCTAACTCAATACCAAAATCAATGTCTCGCTCAAGTGGTAGGCCAGAAAGGTCAATAAGAAACACATCAACAAACTCACTAATAATAATTAATGACTCAGGAGAAGATGTACCAACACTCACACTCTAACATATGAAAGATAGGCAAAGAAACCACTCAAAACTAGAAGGATAGACTAAAGGAATGAAATGATCCCCGACGGAATTCGATTCATTAACCATCATGAAATACAATGATAGCTTATACAGAGCTACGAAAGTGCATAATATTGAGAAAAAAAAGAAAGAGAGAGAGAAATACATACCTTATAGTTGGTGAAGGAGAAGATGACTTTGTGAATAAGAAGAGAAGAACCCAAAGTGAGTGAAAAATATTTGAATGTTAGGGAATTTGGGGTGTAACCATTGAAAATTAGGAATGGGGAAGAGGAAATCGATTTTAGGGTACTTATAATAAGCTGGCCGGGTTGGGTCAGCTGAAAGGTGCAATGAAAAACCCAACCCAACACACTCTATCACGACGTGATCATTATCGTGACTAAGTGTCTGCATAAACAGAATCCCATCACGATAAGCATCACATCGTGATGCTTATCATGATGGAACACACCAACTTCTAGTATCTCATCATGATAAGCTTTATGTCATAATGGATATCATAATGGACTCCAGGTATCAAGAATCTCATCATGATAAGCATCACGACGTGATGCTTATCGTGATGGATTACTGAATATCTAGAATCATATCAAGATAAGCCTCACATCGTGATGGCATCATGATAGAACACTATCTAACCAGAATCTCATCACGATAAGCATCACAACATGATATTTCTCGTGGTGGGATTCTATCATTCTAGTGATTGATCACGATAAGCATCACAACGTGATGCTAATTATGATAAATCAACACTTAACATTTTTATTGCAAATTACTTCCCATAAACATACCTTGATGCTGCCATGGTGTGTGTCCCATTACACATTAGAAATTAGCTAAAAACAAAATAAAAAACAACACAAACATCAAACACTTACAACGCATGGGTTGCCTCCCGTGAAGCGCTTTATTTAACGTGTGGCACAACCCAAGAAATATCATGTATCCACCATGTTGATGCATGTTTTCCCACGATCTCTGTCAGGCTAGTAATATTTGACACGTAGCTCATTGACCAAAAAAATTTGGTTGAATTTGTAGTCCTGCAACTCAATGGCCCCATGATTTGTAACTCTCACTACCTTAAATGGCCCTATCCACTTGGAGTGTAATTTACCCGGGAATAGTTGTAGCTTTGAACTGAACAACAATACCTCTTGACTCAGCTTAAAAAAACATTCCACTAGCTGCTTACCATGCCATTTCTTTATTTTTGCCTTATAAATTTTGGCATTTTCATAAGCGTTTAGCCAGAATTCTTCAAGCTTGAGGAGTTGCGACATCCTCTTATCACCAGCCGTCTTAAAGTCAAAATTTAACTACTTCATAGCCCAATAAGCCCTATGTTCCAGTTCATCGAAAAGTGACAGGCTTTGCTAAAAAATAACCGATATAGTGAGGTACCGATAGGCATTTTATATGTCGGCTTATTAGCCTGGTCCTTCCACTGCGAATTCACCATCTTTTAGAGGATTTGTCTGAGTTCCCTATTTGACACCTCCACTTGGCCACTAGTTTACGGGTGTTAAGAAGTATCTACCTTATGGGTTACCCTATACTTACTTACCAGGGCTTTAAAACATGCATTTTTGAAATGTGACACTCCATTGCTAATGATTGTTCATGGAGTTCCAAATCGTGTGAAGATTTGTTTCTTCATGAATCTTAGCACCACTCTTCTATCATTTGTAGGTAGGGAAGCTGCCTCTACCCATTTACAAACATAGTCGACCGCAACAAGAATGTACTTGTTCCCTTGAGAAGGAGGAAAAGGTCATATGGAATCTTTCCCCTAAATATCAAATATTTCAACTTCAAAGATATTGCTCAATAGCATCTTATGCCGTTTGGATATAGACCCCATCCTCTGGCATTCGTCACATCTCTTGACAAACTCAGCCGTATCTTTGAACAAAGACAGCCAAAAAAAACCAGACTACAGCACCTTGTGGGTAGTGCGCTCACCACCATGATGTCCCCCATAAAGTGAAGCATTACATTTAGCAAGAATCTCGTGCATCTCACACTCAGGCACACATCGCCGGGTGAGTTGATCAGGACTTTTTTTATAAAGAAATAGTTCATCCCAATAATAAAACGTACAGTCATGCTTCAACCGCTTCTTGTGCTGGCTCGTGACATCTGGCAAAAAAATTAACTTACTAATACATTCACTATGTTAGCATACCAAGGCAACTGTTGGATTGACAAGCTCATCAGATGTTCATCCGAAAACGCTTCCCAAATATACCCTTTCTCCTTACTGTGCTTATGATTTTCCAACCAAGAGAGATGGTCAGCTACTTGGTTTTCACAACCCTTTCGGTCATGAATCTCTATGTCAAACTCCTATAGAAAAAGGATCCATCTAATCAATCTTGTCTTAGCCTCCTTCTTATTAAAAAGATATCGAATAGTTGCATGATCAGTAAACACAATAACTTTAGTACCTACTAGGTAGGCCCTAAATTTATCAAATACATACACTACATCTAGAATCTCCTTTTTTGTAACAGTATAGTTCATTTGGGCACTATCCAATGCCTTGTTGGCATAATATATAGAGCGAAAGCTCTTGTGCTTCCGTTGGCCTATTGCTGCCCCACTACTATATCACTTATGTCACACATTTTCAAATGGCATCTCCCAATTAGGTGCACCAAGAATCAATGCCTCTGTCAAATTCTTCTTCAGCTGGTTGAAAGCCTACAAACATTCAGTTGAGAAGTCAAAGTGTACCTCCTTATCAAACAACCTACACATGGAACGAGAGATTTTGGAGAAATCCTAAATGAATCTTCTATAAAAACCTACATGTACTAAAAAACTCCACACCCTTTTGACTGTGATAGGAGGTGGCAAGTTTGAGATCACATTGATTTTAGCCTTATCTACTTCCAACCCCACCTTGGACACCTTGTGCCAAAGCACAATACCTTTTTTCACTAGAAAGTGACACTTCTCCCTGTTCAACACTAGGTGTGTTTCTTCACATCTTTGCAAGACTCTATCAAGATTCCTTAAACACACCTCAAATGAACTACCGTAGACCAAAAAGTCATCCTTAAAACTTCCATGAAATCATCTACCATTTCACTAAAAATGGCCATCATGCACTATTGGAAAGTAGCCGGCGCATTACATAACCCAAAGGACATACGCCAGAAAGCATAAGTGCCAAACGAACATATGAAGATGGTCTTTTCCTAATCCTAGGGTGCTATCGTAATTTGATTATAACCCCAATATCCATCCAAAAAGAAAAAATAATCTTGACTCACAAGTTTGTCAAGCATCTGATCCATAAATAGGATTGGATAGTGATCTTTATGAGTCGCCTCATTAAGCTCACGATAGTCCATGCATATTCTCTGTCCAATAACTGTATGGGGAGATACTAGCTTATTTTTTTAATTTGTTACCATAGTCATACCTCCCTTTTTAGGGACGCATTGCATGAGACTCACCTATTTGCTATCAGATATGGGAAAAATGATCCCCGCATCTAACCACTTGATCACCTTTTTTCTAACCACT
>JBDJHY010245273.1:0-10765 GCA_039654485.1 Withania somnifera
ATCATTCGTTTCTCCTCAGATCAGAGTTTCAGGGTGAGCTTGGCGTGCAGCTTGTTCCTGTTTCTCTTCAGCTTTATATTTTGATTATCTCCATTATATTTCGAAGACCTTTAGATATTATGTGTTTTCCATCCTTGTTGATCTATATTAGTGGTTCATTTTGACATTGACATCGGGTCTTGGATGTATTCCAAATTTCCTTACCTCTTTACTATTTCTTTTCATATTCATCCTCATTAATTGTAGTAGTCCTCCTCTTCGGCTATGGACTACAGGGTTTGGTTCTCCTACTGGCGGTATAGTAGGTGACATCATGATCCAAGAAATCAGGTCATGACAGAATTCGACCTCGATTCTTCGTTGAGTAATTATACTGACAATATTGCATACACTTATTGATTAGTTTTGATGCGTAATTGAACATTATCATCACATCATAAATATAGAGAACCTCCTTTATGATTTTTTTAATGCTTTATCAATATAAGATCATAAAACTCTTAAGGGATCATATGAAAGAACTCGCTCACTCTGACAACATAAGTCTTAAGAGCAGTTTGCTAGAATGCTGGAGCTGTCATCTATTGCTGGGCCTAAGCAGTGACAGTATGGGCCAACAACTGAATTAAATTCCTGAGTTCATCCATGGTGATATTATTTGGCTAAGGACTATGAACTGGCGGAGCAGGACTTGAAGGTCCTAGTTTGGCCGATCCTAGTTTCTAGTCTGATGGATCGTTGCCTACAAACTATTGCTCTTCTGGAAGGCATGCTATGAAATGCGTACAACACAAGTTAGATAATACTCTCGGAGTTAAACTCTATAAGACAAAGTAAAGCATGAATAGAACTAAACCTTCCTAGATGCCTAGTAGTATGTCTATATAAGTATGGCACACTTCACACAAATAAAGAGAACTCTTCTAAATATTTAATTTCATACATTTTAGGAAACTTGAACCTAATGCTCTAATATCAAGTTTTTCACGTCCCACGAGTACACCCTGGATGTGAGAAGGCATCTAAAACCACCAGGTAGGCTGGAAGTGCCCTTAGATCTAGCATACATCTATTCACACATACACTCAACAGAACCAATGAAGTAAAAACTTAATTATGGAAATCACACATCAATTAATAAAATATAAGTGCATAAGGAACTTCTAAATTTACAATACAACTCTAAAACTTTGTCTGAAAGACTCTAATCAAACGAAATTACTTAGCTACTAGAATAATTCTCTAGATAGCTTTAAGAATATCTATCAAGTGTAAAGCACAACTAAAAGAAGTATAAACTATAAAGGAAGTTGACCCTCAAACCATGATAACTCACCAAGCTAAGCTGAAACTACAAGATTTTGTCAACCATGTGTAGAGATGGCTAATTAGATACACATTCATTATTAAAGCATACATAAAATATTCATCAGTACGTGGAATGCAGTGGTATGAAGGAATGGAACATGAAAAGTACATAGGTATATGCTCATGATGAAATAAGTACGTGAAGTAAATTGTGTAATGCATGAACAATTCTGACTCTTAACCTCAACATCAATAAAAAGTACTATGAAAGGCCAACATTGAAAAAATAGAAATTTAAATTTTAAGGACAAAAGTAAAACTCAAGTAAATATATTAAAAATCATTAGTTTTAACAACACAAATAAAGACATGGTTAAAACTCTCTCAATACTTACTGAAAACTGAATAATAATGGGAATTTACATAACTAGTAGTAAACCATGTAAGAAGACACAAAGTTCAGCATGCATCCTCGCTTATGGGTGTACTATTTCCATCAAAAAGTATAGGACCTTATCATCTACCTAGTAGATGCACTAAGCCTCACATCACGCCTATTAGGCCATCGTATCCTATTGTGGCACATAGTTAATGAGATAGGGGTTCTCAAACTCGAATACTATCGATGTTAATACAACTCATAAAATTAAATCTACATCTGCTCCTAATATTGACTTTGACTATCTCAACCTCCCTGGGCAACAAACCAATTTAAAATCTTTCTCAATCTCCTTGGAAAATAATTTAAATAATCAACAAACCAAGTACAATCTGTCTTAACCTCCCTGGGCAAATTAATTTTCTCATTTACCGTATTTATTTCTTTTAAATTTTACAACATACTGAATGAGCCTATAATTGAGGCAACTAAATTATTTTTTAAAAATAAATCTCTTTATGAAATAGACTTATGTCTTTGTAAGCCAAACATCCTTTATTTTTTGAAAATAACTAACGAATGATTAAAAATTTATAGATCCAAGTGAATTTATGAAAAACTAAGCAACACTGTAAACCAAGCTTAGACCCTCTAAGGACTGACAAAGGTATGAACACTGATCAATCACACCATGTTCTATATAGGGAACTATAAACATGGCATGCAAATTTTACTCCATAGTTCTCTAACATGAGACTTGACTTCAGTCATCAAGGATATGCAATTTTATAGAATATCATGTCAATACTATGCCCAATTAACAAAACATTTAGGAATATGCAATAAATAATAATCCATCATCTAAAAAATAATTGAGATCAACCTTAGAATTCAAGTTCATAACTTTGAATCTAACTCTAAGAGCATATAGACACAAGGGTGAAAGACAACCCTTATTGAAGCCCTACATACCTGATTGAAGCCTTATCACTGCCTTTTGTTGATGTTTCTAAGCAATTTGAAGAACCTAGGTTGTCTTATTGAGAGAATAGTCAATGTTTCTATCTAAGTCTGATGGAATGAGAAAATAATAGATTTTGGTATTTATATATTACCCCTGGGGAAGACCAAAGGATATTGCTTTGATGTAAAAAGATTGGAAAAATTACTCGAATGTCCTTGGAAAAATTGAACTGAAATCTATTGCAGATATTTCATGAGTAATCTAATACGACTCATGAATCAAGTCGTGCTACTAAGTTCTTGTTACTGGATTTTGACTGACACCCACGAGTTTACACCATGAGATATGGTTTCCACTTGACTAATCATGAAACAGCTCAAGTTTTTGGAATTTATTTTATAATTTTTAGGACTTGGGTACCATGAGTCAATTGTACGAATCGTGGTTTCAATTTCATATGTAGTGCGATGACTCATGGAACTAGTAAACAAATCCAAAACTTATATCTATTAAATCATCCCTTTCTCCTTCTCCGTTCACAAAACTTCCTCTTTTACTAGTTCTAGCAATAAATTACTCATGAAGTCAAAACAATTATTAGGGAGTTTAATCCAGTAGTTCTAATCTTGTTTCACAAGCCTAGGCTTAACTAAGGGTTTTTCGGATCATGTTTAAATCTAATTCTTCAATATTCATGTTTTTAAAAAATAATTCTATGTTAAAATATATAACTTAACATCCTAGAACCAATTCTAGGTGATTTCTTATTCCCTCCGTATCATTCTTATCAAGTTCTCAAACTTAGATTTCCCATCAATAATCTCTTTATCAAGAATAATTCTCATGATTCTAGATTACTCAGAATCATTAGGTGATTATGGAAATCAAGATGCTTACCTTAACAAAGTGAAACACTTTGAGACTTGCAAAATCGCTCTCAGATTCATTCTAAGCCTCTACCTTGACTTTTTGTAAAATAAAAAATTGAAAAAATAATATAAAGACATGCGCGTCACCACTGTAGCGGCCTAGTACCCTCTTTAGTGGTGTCGCTACAGTAGGCTCACACCCGTTATGGTAGCCACATATAAATTTTGAAATAACACTGTGGCGGTCTCCTGATTGCTATCATGGTTCCTTTACGAGTATTGGGGTATCTCTATGACGGGTGTTGGAAGTGGACACCCTTGGAACTGTAGTTTTTCTGAAAACACTACATAATCTTAAATTCTGAATAACACATTCAATCCTAACATGACAAATCTCATAACCAGAGTTCTATTTACCCAAATCTCATTCCGAAAGATGCTATGAAAAGCTTCACTAGTCTACTATCTCTGTATATGCTTGAATCAAACCAAGACAAGCCACTAATTCACAAATACTCACAAGATTCACACGACTAGAATATTATTCAAAACTATTCTACCTTTAGATTTTACTAACTCTCAATTTAGGGGTCTTTCCCGTAGGGAGCTTTGTCCTTAAACCACAAAATAATGACTGGACTGGTCATTACATAAAATACTTACACAATCAATGCAATAACCACTACAATCAAACAGGAATGTAATTAAGATCTTAACTTGAAATCATAAAAATTTAACTAGTACAACTCAAAGAACAATAAAGATAAAACTTGATAGAGACATGTTCTCCCATTCTTGCAGCTAACTCCTCTTCCTAGTGACTCTCTCGTGCAAATTTTTCTCTTACTTTATACTTCATCTTTGTGGATGGTCAACTTCCATGGTATTCAATCGATGCCTTATTAGAAGTATAATAGCCTTGTTTTCATCTGAATCCAACCAAGACTTGGTTTATGACTTTCCAAGAAATCAATCCTTATTTAACTTGAATTTGACTCATGCTTACGACCTCATCTTCTCTTAATCCCAAGTTAATCCCATGTGTTCAAGTATGATAACATTTTATGTCTTGAACTTTTGTTCCTTGTAGAACTGAATTAAGGCTAATTTAATTTCTTCAAGGTTTCCTTTTTATGTGCATGGGATATCTTCTTCTTGCATGAACCAAATAGTCTCCAGTTCTATAAAAAAGAATAAGTTTTATGAGGAGTTCTTACAGTATTTTTAGCTTCATCAGTTTCTTTTGGAAATATACTTTGGATCTAGTTCTTGTACTATTTTGGAAATAGATTATCACTTGTATAATATTTGTCAATTGTTATTGAAAAATAATATAATATCTCAAAAAGAAAATAATCACTTTTGAATTCCATTCGATAGCTGATTTATTGTATTTTAATGTTGGGAAGATTTCAATTTGTTAAACCCGCTTCGTAGCCATTAAATTTTTTATTAGACATTAACTTTTGTAACCTATGACATATTATGAGAATTAATTTGTCATTAATATTCCTTTAAGTTGAGGTTATTCTTTCTATATACGAACATATTATTTTCCTTGACAAAAGAAATCAATATACAAAAACTTATTCTCCTCTTTTTTGTTGGGCTTTATTCTAATTCAAAGTCTTTATTAGATTATGACCCCTAATTTTATACTAGAAAGCTTGTCGAATCCTAAGGAATACATCTATATCAGGTAAAGTATCCTTCAGAATAGGGCCATAAGTACGCCTCAAAGCTAAGAACAATTCTCTACATTGTTCACGAAGAAGTACTTTTAGTAAAATTTTCAACAATCTTAAGAATATTTTACAATTTTGTTCTTATGAGAATACAATTACGTGCGGCATAACTTTTCTACGGACATGTAAGATTTATATGGCATAATATCAAGGGTATCAGGTATGAACAAATTGAACCAATAGCTTTTGAAAATTGCAATTGAGTTTCTCTATGAGTTTTAGTGATTACCTTCTCTAATCATTAATATTGTGTGTTTGGCGAATGCCTTAGTGTGGAAAAAAATATTTTGTGTTATTTGATTCTTGGAGTAACTTCTAGGAATATTACAGTTCACCTTGAGAGTAATTGACCCGAGACGGGGAGTACCATAACTTCTTTTGAAAACAATGCTCTATGACTGATGTTAAGTTGGGAAAAATGGTAAATAATATTACTACAGTATTGCTTAATTTATTACCTTGTTAGGCAGCTCTTTTCTTTTTAAAAAACTGTGGTGTTTTAAATCTTTTATCATTGAAGTGAATGGTTATAATTTTATTGATGGTTATAAGCCTAAAATAATAAATTTGTGTGTGACAAATTAAGCCAACGTATCTTCAGCATAGAAGAAGGTTTAGACAAATGATAATCCCAATATGAAAAATAAATTTTACTAAGCGGATGATGTAATTATTATGATCATTTTTCAAAAGTGAATCTTGTGACTAACATATGAAAGGTTGGGTGTAAGACTTTGGTGCTACTAAACAACGAAGTTAAATTTGTGTGTTTTACACCCAAGTTGAAGAAGATAAATAATTTATACGTTTTTAATTCTAAAACTATTCAAGTTCTTAGATTAAAAATATTTTTCTTGTTATACTCATATATGAAAAGTATTGGCATTATATAAGCTTGTATATGTTTTATTAATTAAGTGTATTTGATTCTTGTGACACTATGATAATAAGTTGAATATATGAAAGTTTTATTTGGGGGTTAGGTGAGGTGTTAACAAAGTGATGTGTTCGTGGGCAAGACCATTCTAATTATAATTTATATGTGCTTTACCATTTTAATATTTGAACCAACTCTATGAGATTATTTTAAAAAGTTCGGTGAAGATTTTATTTGAGTTAAGTTGTTAATAAATATAATGTTGTTATAGGTAATGAGTATTTTAAATGTGATTTATTTGTGGCTAATCCTTTTCATGATTAAAATGCTAGTACTTATATCTACTTGATTGATATATATGATCTGTGACATATTAGACAAGTACATTTTAATTTTGATTGAAACTAGACAACATATAAATTCATATTCTTGTGTGTTTAGATTACATAAATTGTTTGAATCTTGACGATAAATTACTACATGTTGGCATGTGCAGTTTTTAATTATACAAATATTATGCCCTTACTTTAATTTTTTTTTTTCTAAATTGTGGGGATTATGCTGTCTTACTAGAGTTATATTTAGAGAAGTTTTTCAAAGTGATATTTTACTTGGTTTTGTTATTCAAAATAGTTTTGAAAATCTAACTGTCTTTTATGTGTTTTTGATGTATAAATTTGTATATTACAAAATTGAAAAAATTATGAACTATGGGACCAACAATGATACCTTTTTTTTTTTTCTTTTCCTATGTAGCATTTGTAGTATTTGTGTTACCGGCTGCAGAATGTGTGTCCTTCCTAAAGAGGAATTTGCATGAGGGGAGTTTGATTTGGTGCTTTAATATTGGCATAACCTCATTGTTGCCATGATAGAGGAACGTCTTCCTCTGCTTGGGCACTAAAATGTGTTGTATAGTGAAAGACCCCTAGGTTTATTAATGATATATGAGACGTACCATAATCATGTCATAGGATAAAATAAATTTCTTTTGTACCAAAAAGGTACAATGATGTGGGTTTCAAAATTCGTGGTTATGTGTTTATCTTTGGAGGAGGGAAACAATATAAAAGTTATCTATAATGTTCTATATTTATTTCAGGCCTAAAACCTAAGATTTGGCTTAAAAATCAAAACCAAGTTCTGAGGTCTCTAAAAGTGCATGTCACAACTCATTATATGGTTACTATAAGTCATACTGTCAACTCGTAGAAGCCTGATAGAAGTTTGGACATCTGCCCTCAGTACCACGAGTCGCATTTTTGACTAGTGGTACCTGATACGGACTGTCAACAATTTTATCCATCAGCTTACCAATTGCCCCATGAGTCATGTGATGGATATGAGAACTTGTACTTCACTCTAATGATATGATAGAAGAAGAATCAATCCTAGGTCTTTGGGCCACAACTCAAGACCACGAGTCATGAGTCGAGTTGTAGAGTCCCCAGACATATTTCAGTCCAAATTTTCCAAGAGCAAGTCAATCTTTTCCCAGCCTATTAAATACTTAAACTACATCCTTAGGTTGTCCAAAGAGGGGGTTTAAGTACTCTAAATGTCAGTTACACCTTATCCTTGAAGATTCTCTCAGACTTAGACATAAAATAATCAATTAATTTCTCCCAGGATACTCAACTCTCAAGCTTAGGTTTTCCCACCAAGAGTTCATGGTTACACCATGACAATCAGTCCAAGACCTTCAAAATCAGGTATGTGGGACTTCAACAAGGTTTATCTTCTACCCTTGTCGCGACCCGATTTTTCGGATCATGATGGCATATACTATTCCACCAGTAGGAGACCAATCCTGTAGTCTGAAGCCGAAGCAGAGGATTACTATATCAATAGCGAAAAGCACAAGTATAATAATAATTATTTGAATGAAACGGAAGAATAAAGAATCAACAATTCCCAAAACCCGATTTTAGTGTATTACAAAACCTCTAAATACATAACATGGAATCAAATGTATTATATAAATGTTTCTCTAAAAATACATGGAGATCAATCTAATACTGAAGAGAAGAAGGATAATATGGAATCCAAGCTCACCATGAGTCTCTAATAAACAAGATAGTTTGCACGAACAACAGTCTATGAATTATGATTGGGCACCTTTACTCGGATCTGCACATGGGTAAGAATAGTATGAGTACAAGCTACCGAAGAAACTCGTACATAGTAGGTTTTGAGAATCCACTAGTAATATAAAAATAATAAAAGCAGTAAATTACAGAAGACAATAAATAGGGTCACAGAGGCAAATAGTATATCATGGAAGCTAGCTACTCAGATAGAAATCAAGTAACAAATAGAACATGTCATCGCTAGTTAATCACATCACAGGATTTCAAGCAATGAAGGAAGACGTACCTGGAATCCTTAAAAAAATATAAGTAAACAATAATAATATATAATCAGGAGACAAGGAGAAGATAGGAAGAGAGCATGGACGTTATACCAATAACCTTCAAGTAAAACAGGAAAGATTGATAAGATTATACAACACACAGTAACCCACATAATTAGAACTATCCAATAATCAGTATATCAACGGAGCAACAATAATAATAATGTAATAAACATATAAACACTGCGAAACCCACTATAAGGAATTTCGTGTACATAGTAAACATGCTCACCCTATGACCAGGGGTATATTGAAGAAAGCAAGTGCACCATGAAGTAACCAGTCTTGTGTACGTTTCTCCTCTGGTACTCATAAAACAAATAGGTAGAATCAATGAAAGGCTACCCTCGGTGTTCTTGATATATCCCTAATCCATCCTTTACCCCTACCGTCCGCGTCGTCATAGCCTGGAGGCAAGGTCCATGGAGGTGTGGCAACCACATACAATCTCTAAGGTTATCATAATATCACATCCTACATCATAAGCTTCATAGGTACCGTATCTGGAGTTCAATGCCTCATATATATCAATAGTCTTAGTAAGTCGCAATATCAACAAGTGATGGCATCCCACACCTCAAAAGTCTTAATGTCAGCAAGTTATGGCATCCTACGCTTCAATGTCATGTATCAACAAGTCCTCAAGGGACTATATTAATAATCCTCAAAACCAGTGTATGTGATAGTATCAAAAAGTTGTACTCACTATCGTACAACGACGGACACAAGTGTCAGCGGTTGTACTCACAATCGAACGGAGTCGGTCTCAAGTCCCAGCAGTAATTAGTTAAATGATATTACCTTGTGCCAGTGTGTAAATCCTAGACTAAAATAAGTAGAAATAGTAATAAAAGGTGCTCGGTACACCACCAAGTCTAAAGTAGTCAAAAGGTCCTTTAACTTATATTATTATTAGAATATTCAAAGTTATTAGGGTATAGCATTAGTATTATTACTGTTATCTAGCCTCGATGGCATAAACAATTAGTAGTGATACAGGCACTATCTCCCAATGAACTCTCAACTCAGAGCCTCTAGCTTAACCTCTCTTGGAATGAATTCACAACACATCAATTTATTTCTATTTATAGCCAACTTATTCCCTAGATAGGAAAAACTAAACTACAACTAGTAGCACAATGCAACAACCTAAAACCGAGGGAAAAACCAAAAATCAACCCTCGCGTTAGCATTTTACTACCTCTAGAGTCATCCTAAAGCCATCACAAGGCCAATTCTAAGTTACTGGTGTTGTATTTCACCAAATGCCAACATAAAGAATAAATGGGGAACAGAACGAAGAAGAGGTCCAAGTACACAGTAAAACCTATAAAACCTAGCCCATGAATGATATTTAGTACAATTAACAAAGCTATATACCCATAGATAGCCCTATAGAGCCTACTTATCATCCGCCAATAAAGCGTTGAATGCTCACAAATGCTACTTTGACTGATATTAAATGAACTCCAATTTCTCTGAAGCTGTCAAAATAGTATCCATATATCAATACGAGTCTAATGGTATAAATTATGCTAAGTTCTAGTTTGAGCCTAAAATCAGGCCTACTGCTCATCAGAATGGAGAACAAACATCGCCTTGAGGTTCACATCGTTACCGAGAACATGTTCACCAAAATTGACCACAATTCGGGCAAGAGAAGGGATTCAAATTAGCCAGTATAAATTTGGTTAATAGATTTAAAGTTTTAATAATTTATGACTTTGAACGGGAAAATTCAGTGAAGAAATGATAACTAAGGGTCATCATAATTTATGGAACAAGAATCTAATCATTGGAATAAGAATCTAATCATTCCCTTAGATACAAAATTAAATTACTCCTTTTTCTTATTTATACATCAATGAAGGAAACCCCAATTTGACGAAAACTAAAGAGAACGAACTTACCAGAAGTAGAGATGATGCAAGGAACCTTTGGTAACTTTATCTTCAAGATTAGATGAATTTTTCTCAAGTTTATGCCTTAGAATTTGAGAGAGAACACGAGAATATGATTTGCTAAATGGAATGGCTGAAGGGGTTGTAACTCTTTATAATTATAGCTAATGTCGCGGTAGCGAAAACTAGAGTCGCAGGTGCTACGTCGTAGGAGAGGTAAAACGGGTCACAAGTGTGACCTTATACCCCATGATCTTCTTCACTGGGGCGATTACTTGGGTCACTATGGTGATCAAACATCGCAGGTTT
>JBDJHY010245283.1:0-10765 GCA_039654485.1 Withania somnifera
CTGGAAAGAGTTGAAGGAGAAAGAAAGACTCTAATGCCAGAAGGTGATGATAGTGATGTGAATGGTTATTTTCAGTGAGAGATAGTGCATCAAGAGGTCATCGCTGGAAAATTTCAATCTAAATAGTGCTCATCTGCTATTTTCAATCCAAATAGTAGTCATTAGCATGAAAAGGTGTCGTGTTCTCTTTTGTTTCTTAAGGATGGGACACCAGTGATAAATATTCAGTTCTATGAAATTCTTCAGAAGCCAGCAGATGTTGCAGCAAGTGAAGGTGGTGAATATGGATATATTAGATGAAGATTTTTGTGAAAAAGAGTACAGAGGAGGAGAAGATTAAAACCAACCCGCCAGACATGTGAAGACGACAATAAGGAATTTTCCTATATGTATATGTGTGTCGCACAATTCAACATACAAATCTATAATAAATAAAAAAGAAGGAAGGTAGAAAAACCTAAAGTCCCACCCTATAAATTCACTATATCAACACCACATACATGCCAATTCTAAAAGAAGATAAGTTGTAACCTATCTAGAGGCTGAAAGCATAGCTCGAGATTACGATTTCAGATCCTAACATCTACGACAAGCCTCCAAAACCTTCACAACTACAATATTAGTAACCTACCCTTTATGATGAATAAAATAAGACCAATATTGTTATCATTAAGCTCTGATGAAATTCGGGTCTAAAATTTTCTTGTGAGATCTGTTAGGGAATTAAATACAAACTTTGCAATTAGAATCTCGATAACTCCCACTTCCTTCGTATTGTGAGTGCTCAACGGGCTTAAGGGGAAGTCTCGGTGGGCTTTTTCTATTGTTTGTACTTAACGGTGGTACGGGACCACATGGTAAAAACATGACTATAATTGGATCCCTAAACAAGTCCCATATAAGGTCCCAAATAAGAGGAAAAACAAGAAATGACACCAAGAACTCGATGGAAAAATAGATGGAACTCACTGAATACTGACAGAAGATAGCAAAGAACCCTTCACCGATCTACCCAAGATTATTCTAAAAACACTCAAATTATCCAAGTTCTTCTAGATCAATAATGAAGGAAAAAACCAAATGATGGTAAAAAAATTCTAGGAAGAAAATAGTTTTATAGGCTTCCAAGGCCTTCATCGCCAATGCAAGTCCCCGATCATGAATGTCGCCCTCCTGATCTTGAATTAGCACAAACTTGAAGAAGGAAGAATGATGAGGTCTAGGTGGGTGCAAAATCCAACTGCAAATGCGCAGCTTAGACTCTCCAAGTCTTCGCCAACACGGCCACCCAACTGCAATATGGAGGGAAAATTCTTAGAGCTTTGCAAACGCAACTCAAAGGGAAAACATAAAGAAAGCCCAAGACCTAGCACAAGACTCCCAAAATTAAATCGAGATCCCTCGAAATGTGTTCATACTCTAATGATAATAAACTGGATGTGCTACTAGCCTCGAAACCATATTTTGAGCTCAATGCAATCAATGAAATGACCAGCCAAAGTCATTTCACTAAAATATTAACCCAAATAATCCCTTTCATGTTTAGTCTAAAAAGTAAATCGAGAATCTAAATGGACCCGATCACTTCGAGAACCAAAGCAAAATCCTTACTAGCCTAAAGATTTTTCAAAGATAATGGAACCCTCAAAATTTGAAAAGATGCTATGATTTATTAAAGTTGACCAAACTCAAACTTTCATCTCCAACAATTGCAAATTTCATCAAGTAAGTATGTGTCAAATTAAATCATGAAAAACTGGAAATTTTAAATCATAATAAACCAACACAAACCTCACATGGTCAATCACAAGGGAAATGTTACTCAATTCAATTAACCCTCTCACGGGTATCACAATAATGATATCATCTCAAATCAATAAAAACCAATCCTCCATTAGGAAATATAAAAAGATATCATTTCTAGATAAATAAGCCTCCACGTGGCATCACAATAAGTTGTCATTTCAATGCAAAAAATCCTTCACACAACATCACAATAAGATATCATTTTAATAAACAAACTAAGCCTTCATACAATATCACAATAAGTTATAATTCCAATACATATAATCCCCCACACGACATCACAACAAGATATCAAGTTCTTATGATCACAATTAAAAAGAATATTCCAACCTATAATTTCCTTTATTTTAGCCTAACATGGTAGACACTAGTACTCTACAAATATTCCTTATTTAACCCACATGGGTATCCCCAAAGATCCTCATTACTCCCAATTACACATAACTTTAACATAAACACATAAACACTTTGTAAAATAAATTAAACCTCAACTTGCCTTTAAAGAATATAAAACACTCAAATCAAAGCTTTAATATTCTAAAACAACTCAAAATCCTCCTAATCTATTCAAATGAATTATAAATAATAAAATGAAAGGTTCAACACCCATATTGCTACACTTTAAAATCAAGTCTTAAAAGTCAATTCAAAAAGACAAACCCAAGTTCGGAGGGAAAATATGGAATTTTACTTTAAAAATATGTTACCCATAAATTGGAGAGTCTAAATATGAAATTCAATCAAATACAAGATGTTATCATCCCCCGAAACCTCAAAACACCACTTTAAAGTTTAGGACAAAAATCCCCAAATTTTTAATTCGAAAAACAAAGATTTGGATGTGAAATCATAAAACAATTAAGGGGAAATAATAGGATTTCGAATTAGAAACTTTCCAAATATATTAATCTTTAAAAAAACCATTTTGTTCTACTCAGAATGAGTTTACAAGGTCCAAATTTTGAAATGGAAAAAAATGATTTTGAGAAAAAGTTATTAGTGATGTCAAGGTAGAGAAAGCTCTTTGTGAACGCGACCCTTCAACCGTGAATGCGAACCTATCTGGATTGGATCCAAAACGATGGAGATAGACTAGTCATGCTAAATAAATCAAGCTAACTATGGGTGTGTACCTGACGTGGTGTACCTGACGCGATCATGAAGCATAGTATGGATGTGTACTTTGCATATGCACACACTGATGTGAATATGAAGGGTTAATATCCCTTTCACAAACAACTTGAACTAGAAAAAAATTAGAAGACAATTCACAAATTAGACCCTCTAGATTCATTTTTAATCCCATATAAACAAATTGGATATTGAAACTTACCAAAATTGATATTTTGGACCCAGTGAAATCATTAATACACAGATCCGGGGTTCGTTGACCTATTACATGCTAGGGATAATCCTAAATGATCTTTCAACCAAATGACCGAAATACCTCAAAAACACCCCCGAAAAATAAATTGAACCTTCTCCTAGCCTAAAAATCACCTCTAAAAATCAATGAAATTGACACATTTCAAATCCAAGCACCCTACTTTGAATTTTTATCCAAGTTAAACATTAAACTTCCAACTTCAAAATTATCCTGTCTAAGCATACAAATTCACAAATAAAAAGGTCAAAGACTCATACCAAAGGTATTTTAACCAAGATCAATATTCAAAAGTTGATTGAACTGGAAGAAACCCATTACGGCTTAGAAACTCCAAATATTTACTAAAGTCAACCATTCCAACATTATGTCACATCTAAAAATTCAAGCGTGATGGCACCAACCTTCCCACCCCTGTAGGTCATCCTAACTCAAAATTATATATAAGAAAGCCAATATAAATACAAAAAGTAATAGATAAGTAAAATATTTTTGAATAAGTCTTCTATTACACCTAAAACCAGGTAGTCACTAACAAAGCCACTAAGTCATTATTAATACGAAGTTTGTCTACAATCTCAACAAGTCTTCCAAGAAAAGTATAGATAGTGAGAAAACAAACTAATACTCTTGAAAATGCAAATAAGTTACAACTACCTCTAGATGTCCCATAATGTTCTACGAGAAATGAAAAGAAGAGATCAAATCTGATCCTCTTTAGCACCTACACAAAAGTGGAGAAAAGGAAAAGGCGAGTATAAAATGAGGCTACTCAGCAGCATCCTTGGCTGGTCTAAATATAAAGAACTAGTGACTAATCAGGAAATCCAACCACCCTTTGATAATACAACCTACAACCAGTATATATACATCATCCCAACCAACAAAAAAATCATGTTATAGAGAGATCTTAGTAGCCCTCCCATGGTACGTCTACTCACCAACTCTACTATATCATTAATCACCTCATAATGGTTAACACTATCAAATACGGTCAAGTATTAATGGAAGATCTCAATTTTGAAGTCATGTACATCTTAATGATCATCAAGTATTAATAACAAGTCCAAATCATTTTTCAAGTCTCAAGTGATCCCAAACTAGCTCCAATTCTAAAGTAAGTACAAATCATTTAGCGGGCAGACAATCCAAATAAGAAGGAAATCAAAGTAAATACAATGCAATGTGCAAACAGTAATAATGCATGTCTTTCCCTATATGTACACACCTATTGTTGAGACCATCATAGTCAGGACCAAGGGAGATATCACAAGGTCCACCCACACCTGCTATCGAGACCGTCACAGTTAGTTTCAAATAATTTTTTAACCTTAATCATATAAATATTATCGAGATCATCAGAATCATAATTCCAATTAATATAATATCTCAATAGTATTCCTGCTGTCGAGACTATCATAATTAGGTTTCTAATCAATTTAATACCTCTAAAATATACCTACTTCCGAGACTGTCACAGTCAAGTTTCCCATATCACTTAATTTCCTTAAGTATATGTACTAGTCAATTGCATGTAAAAATATCAATAATGTGCACATAGTAGAGAGACCATGGAAGTATGAGTCTCACCAAAAAAATCATAAGAAAATTAGTCCATCCCGGAGATAAATAATCATCAAGTCACCTATATTAATCTATCCTCCACATGCCTCACAATGTGATATGTTTTATACAATTAATTTATCATATGGTAATTTTTCATTATAGCTTTAGTAGGAAATGTTCACACCAAATCAAGGAATTTCAACTAGTTCAAGACATCTCCACCAATTGCACATAATATAGCAAATAATCACTAATACTTTATAAAGAGACCAAGGAACCTTAACTTGCCATATAAATGGACAAATATCTCAATTGAGAGCCTTAACCGTCCTTAGAGACTCCAAATGAGAATAATGTAGTTACAAAAACTACACATACGAGAAACATGAAAATCAATACCTATAATTCCATATTTTGAGTTTTTTTTGCAAAATCTCACCCCGGGCCCACGGGATCAAAACTCAAATTTTATCATGAAAACATGTTACCATTACATGGAAGGCTAAATATAAAATTTTATCAAAAATCCAATCCATTTCATGGTGGAAAATAAATTTTTTATCAGTTTTTGAGTTCAAGTATAAACCCACCATTTTTTGTTCCAAAACCTTAAATTCTACGTAATAATCATTTTAAAGTTGCTAAAAATTATAAGAAAGTAATTAGAAATCTTACTCAATTGATCTCTTTGAAATCTTTGTTTGAACTTTGCTAAATGAGCTAAGTTCATGAATAAACTAATTAAAACTGTCACCGATGAACAGTAGCTTCACTGATGAATAGTTTATTAAGTGAACTGGAACAGATTGTTACTCTTTGCGAATGAAGCCCAAGGCTCGTAAATGCAGTTCTCAAAATTTCTCTTAGGTCGCAATTGCGGTGAACAAAAAAATTTACCTCCATGATTGCGGTATACCTCCACAAATGCGATGAGGCCCGCACTATCTATCTGAAAATATAGAGGAGGCCATTACAATAACTAGTTTCTAGCTAAATAGGTAAGTCTCAACATACTCTGAATGGACCCTCAAGATTCATTCGTAGTCCAGTGCAAACAAACCATATATGCAACTATACTAATTTTGATTTTCCAAACTCAACGGAACCATCAAAGTACGTGTAAGAGGTCTCTTTGACTGGATAACCTCTAAGGGTCCATTTCTAACTAAAAATACCAAAAAGTCCAAAATACCCTCAGGGTTTATGAAAATAAAAAAGACCTATTCTAGGAGAAAAACCACCTCCTGATTCAACAAAATACACGAATTTTCAATCTAGGCACTCTTCGAATTATGATCACGGATAACCATTTCCCTTAAAACTTAAGTTTATCCCTCCTAATCACCTCAAATCACCATGAATGGGCTAAAACAGGAAATGAAGGTGCTACTAAACCAAAGTCAACATTTTGGAGTTGATGGAACTAACAAATTTTTGTTTCGAGGTCCCAAACTCAAAATGATCCCTAGAGTTCCATATTTCACACTTTAAATCTTTAAAACTCATAAATTAAAAAATCTTACTCAAAACTAATTTAGTTTCCGAACACGTCATGGAGTCAAACTTAGTTTAACTTATTTTGTTCCTAAACCAATCATGGAATAAAACTTAGTTATGTCTAATGCAACTACATGAAGGGTAAACTAGTCAAAATGTAAAAAATTTGAAAAATAACCTCGAGGGTCACTATAACATCCACTACTAAAATCCATATTCGTTCACATATATAATAAAAAAGTACATAAACGTTCAATCAGTTGAGGGTGTTGGCTACACATGCCTGACTCGATCTCCCAAATAGCCTTCTTGATTGTCGGTGCCTCTGTTTCTCCTTCACTGAAGGTATCTTTTTGATACAAATCCTCTAAACATGTCTATCTAGAATGGAATCTGGCTCCTTCTCGAATGATAAATCTTTTTTCAAGCTCAAAGTATCCCACTAAAGCACATGAGACTCATTAGGAATTTAACTCTAAAGCATAGAAACATAAAAGGATGGGTGAACCGTGGACAACTCATGTGGAAGGATAACTTGTAAGACACCTCTCCCTTACACTTTAGAATATCAAAGGAACCAGTGAAATGAGGCTAAGCTTCCATTTCTTCTCAAATTGCATCACACCCTTCATGGGTGACACATTCAACCACACTCTATTACCCTCCATGAACTCCAAGGGCCTAAACCCTCCTATCAGAATAGCTCTTCTACCTACTCCGGGTAGAAAGTAGTTGAGTTTGAATCAATCTAGCCCTCTCCATGGAGTCTCGCAACAAATTAGTACCTATGCTCTTTCCTCAGAATTCTCAAACTATATAATTAGAGACCTATATCTCCTAACATATAATGCCTCAAAAGATGTCATCTGAATGCTCAAATGATAATTGTTATTATAAACAAACTCTGGAAGCCACCGAAAATTGGTCCCAATGACTACCAAAATCAATTACACGTACTTGCAACATATCCTCAAGCACCTGAATAGTATGCTAAGACTGGCCATCATTCTGAGGATGTAAGATTGTGCCCATATCAAGTTGAGTACCAATCTCACACTACATGGTACTCCAAAAGTGCAAAGTAAATTGAGTATCTCAATAAGATATAATGGATATAGGGGCTGTATGCAACCGAACTATCTAGCTAATATAAATCTGAGCCAACTCTTGAGAGTTGTACTTCACCTTCACTGGAATGAAATATGAAGACTTAGTCAATTGATCAACAACCACCCAAATGGAATCATAACCACTTGATGTACTAGGAACCCAATAATGAATTCCATAACTATGCGCTCCCACTACCACTGGGGTATGAAAATCCTATATGACACACTTACTAGCCTCTAGTGCTTAAAATTCACCCTCTGATAGTTCAAGCACCTAAAAACAAACTCTACAATGTACTTCCTCATATTGTACCACCAATAATGCTAAATCAGATCATGATACATCTTCGTCTCCCCTGGATGAATGGAATACCTCAAACTGTGGGCCTCCTCTAAGATCAACCTAACCAAGTCATTGGACTTAGGGACACAAATACGGCCCTTAATCCTCAAAAACCCCTTAGAATCCAACTCGGCCGCCTTGGTCTCACCTCACAATACCTTATCACAAATGGTCCTCAATATAGCATAATCAAACTATATAGCATGGATCTTGTCCAATAACAAAAAATGGGTCTCTAAACATGCGAGCACTCTACCATCATCCAAATTTGCAATCTAACCAAGCTATTTTCTAGACTCTAAATATATCTAGCCAAAGGTTTCTTCTCATCTCGAATAAAATCCAAACTACCCATACTCTAGGAATTCCTGCTAAGGGAATCCACCACAATGTTAGCCTTGCTTAGATGATACAAAATAGTGATATCATAGTCTTTTAGAAACTTTAACCAGTGACGTTGCCTCAAAATTAAGGTGTTTCTGGATGAAGATGTATTAAAGACTCATGTGGTTAGGGAACAACTCATAATGCACTCCGTAAAGGTAACATCTCCACAACTTTATAACAAATACAACCGCAGCCAACTCCAAATCAAGGTTAGGGTAGTTCTTCTCATAGACCTTCAACCCCCTCGAAGGACATGCCACAACCTTATCATCCTACATCAAAACTCCACTCAAGACAACTCTAAAAGCATCACAATACACGGTGAAGCCTTTACCCTCCATAGAAAAAGTAATAATAGAAGCAGAATTCAATAAGGATTTGAGCTTTCAAAATCTCTCCTCACACTCATACAACCACTGAAAAGCCAAATTTTCTAAGTCTAGGTAGTCAATAGAAGAGAAAACCTGCACGAATCTCCTATAATACCTAACCAAACCGATAAACCTCCAATATCATACGGCAAAGTAGGTCTCACTCAATCACACACAGCTACAATCTTGGACAGTTAGACCATAATTCCCTCCATAGACACCACGTGCCCCCAAGAATTCCACAAAACTTAACCAAAACTTGCTCTTTGAGAATTTAGCATTTAACTTCTCATCCTTCAACCACTAAAGCACATTTCTCAAGCGTCGAACATGATGAACCTACCATGGAATACATCGAGTTGATGAATAAATCATTCATCAACTCCATGAACACAGCTGGAGCATTAGTAAGCCCAAAAAGATATCACCAAGAACTCATAATGGCCATATCTAGTTTGAAAAGCTATATTTGAAATATATGAAGGACTAATTCTCAACCGGTGGCACCCAAACCTCAAATCAATCTTAGAAAGAAACCTTTGCTAAACAAGTCCTGCAACTGATCCTTGAACTATTTTACCTTATAAAGAGCCATATGGTAAGAAGGAATAGAAATGAGCTTAGTGACAGGTTCCAACTCAATGCCAAAATCAATATCTTTATCAGAAGGAACACCACGAAGGTTAGTCAAAAACACATTAGCAAACTCTCAAACCATAGGAAATGACTCTAAGTAAGGGGAATCAACACTAACATCCCACAAAAAGTATAAAGAAGACAAACACCTCTTCTCAAAAAACTTCTGAACTTGGAGAAAAGATATAATTCTATGAGGATATGAACACATGTTCCCTTTCACTCTACTCTCAGAATACCGTACATACACAAAATAACAATCTTAGAACGGAAATAGAATATCGTGATATCGAGCAAGCCAATCCATGCCTAAAATAACATCAAAATCTTCCATGTCAAGTAAAAACAAGTCAACCTAAGTCTCATACCCTAACAAGACATCAAGATAGGATCGACACAACATATCCACCACTAAGGACTCACCCAAGGGAGTAGACACATGAAGAGGTATAACTGAGGCATCATATAACATATCAAAACCGACAAAAATGTATCTAGGCATATAAGAATGAGTAGATCCCGAATCAAATAATACATATGTAGGTCTATGAAAAACTGGGATGATACATGTGATCACTACATAATAAGATTCAACCTTGGGTCTTCCTAAAAAAGGCATAACACTGTGTGAGACCACTGATGGGTTGAAATGTAGCATGACCCAAACCTCTCTCTATCTGCTACACACCCCTACCTAGTTATGCAGCTCTACCTGCCTACGTACATCTACCTATTTTTCACCTTCTCTACCTTTAATTGGGGATGTTGGTGACCTAATTGAAGCATGAGAGGCTTGCGAAGCTTGCCGAGACTCAATCCATGCTTGATGAGGATAATTCCTTACAAAATTTCCCAAATCTCCATACTCAAAATAAGACTTGGGAGTTGAAAATTATTGGATGAACTCAAATTACCCGTGTGGACACCTCGATCTAAAACACTCTAATTAGAATTATAGGAACTCTGTGTTATGATTAACAAACTCTAAACTATATGGATGCTATCGTCCATTTGCAAGCCTTTGTGCAATGGTGCATGGCAGTAGGAATGACTACCATAACCAAAAGACCCCTGCCTCCAAATAAGGTACCTGAGAACTGACTAAAGCAATATGGCATCTTTCCCTACTATCACTCATTCGATCACTGTGCAACTACTCAAGACCTCTAGCCTCCTCGATCACACTCTGCAAAGTGACTCCCACAGAATGGGAAGTTATAAATATTAATACATTGAGCGGATGAATCAATATGTTCATGAACTTGGCTATCTTCTCTCTTTCATCTAGTAAGATATTTAAGGCATTCTTGGATATCTCATAGAAACTTGATACATACTTGTCCACTGTCACAGTCCCTTCTTTAACTCAGTAAATTAGCGGCGGAGGACATCCCTCACCATGCAAGATACATATATACCAACAAAAGCTTAAGAAAATATCTCCCAAGTTAGGGGAGGAGATCTAGCGAGTCTAGAATCAATATAGCAATGCCACTTCTTGGATGGCCCCTAAGATGAAAAATGATATAATCCATGCCATGAGACTAAACCAGTCCTATTGTAATTACCCTCATGGTAATTTATGACAAATATGCATTGTATTGAATCTTATAGCATTTCAGTAGTTTTCCCAAGTCATTTATGACTTGCTGGGACCGATAGTTTT
>JBDJHY010245294.1:315-10765 GCA_039654485.1 Withania somnifera
GAGACCATTATTAACTAACTTTAACCAAAAAAAATTTCAATTTCATTCAATTTAAACCTTAAATTTGATATAGACTTGCGAGTTTGAGAGACTACAGACTTAACATTGCACTGTGTTTTCTTTTTTCATCTTCTTTTAATTAAACATGTCTCTATATACATAGATACATATGAATATATGCATGTGTAATAAGTGTAATATCTGGATTGAGATGAATTAGGGATAATTTGGTGACAAAATGGAGCAATTGCTAGTTCTGAAATATAGATGTACTCATAAAATTCATTTGGGTAGATTAAATTACTTGTTTGTTCATGATACATAGGAATGTATCTTTGTGCTTCTCCTTCTTTTTCTTCTTCTAAGCATATAGTTATTTGTATATGTATCTTCAAGCACAGTGAAAACACTAGATATTTGATTTGGTGTTTTGCTGGGTAGGAAATATAAAATATGATTCAAAAAAAATATTGTTTAAAGTTTAAATAGTAAATGGGTGGATGAATACAAAGCTTGCCCGGTATAACTACTTCTTGGAGTTTAGGTAAATAGACAGAGGATCACTTGTACACATGTATCATAGTAAATTAACACTAGATATATATGTAATTTGTATTTCTCCTTCTTCTTTTTTTTTCTAAGCATGTATCCCGAATTTTTTATGAATGTTTTACATATATATTACATGTCAAACATGTATCCCACTTCAACATATATCTCACATCTGAAAAAAAAAAAGTAGTATTAAAAATGCCAAAGCATACCACTTTTACCAACATGTATCCCTCGTAGCAACATGTACTCGCATAAACAACATGTATCCTGTGTCGATTTTACCAACATGTATTTCGTTTAACCACATGTATCTCACAAAACAACATGTATTCCGTGTCTCAACATACATCCAAGCGCGAAATAAAAGTTGTACGACCTGTAATATTCAAAACTAGTCATATAAAGAGTAATTGACTTTTAAAATAGTATATTTTAAGTACTTTACCCTTACAACAATTAGATTTTCGATCTAACTGAATATCAAAAATTAGTTAAAGAAATAAGGATTGCTCAAAAGTAATATAAAGAAATCACCCACCTGTGCAAACCCAACCTATGACTCTTCGACACTAAAAATTTCCCATTTTACTTTTAATGAGAAGTTTTAATAGCAATAAATATATTTAACATACGTACAAATTTAAAAAATGTTATAAACACATAAATATAAACATATTTTAGTTGAAATTTTAAGAGTGTTTTTCTTCTTTTTATCTAAAAACTCCATTTTAAATCAAATTATATTATACAAAATTGATAGATAATTTCCAAATTAATCAAGAAAATGGTAAGAAAGTCAAATTTTTATAAAAAGAAAGATCTTGAGCTGATTTATACTAGTAAATAGGATGCTTCACATTCATATTTAGTTGTTAATATAAGAGTAAAATGAAAAGACAAGTATTAGTTGACTTGTTTTTCATTTAACACGTTAGTTTGATTTTATTTGCATATAATTATATCAATAATTTAAATCTTTATTGACCAGAAGAATAGCAACAAAATATCAAATTTTCCCAAATTATAGAACTAATTAAATTTTTTTTTCTGAGTTAATTACACAAAGCATTGCTATAAACTAAATAAAATTTTATATTTTATAATTCTAATTTATATAGTAATATTTTTTTTAATACATCCTTCCAAACAATCCCTAACTGTTTAATTTTAAAATATAAGGAATTTTTTCCAAACTAAGTCATACTATAAAAACATTATATTGGAAGTGTAATTAAACATTTTTATTACATATATCACTTCTTTTTTTTGATAACTAATTATTGTATCAATCACCAGATAAGGAATTACAAAACTATAGTCTATCTAACACAGGAGACTATCTCAACTGGTAAAAACTCAAAAACGAACCTCTTCACTGCACCTATACAAATTAAAAACATAGGTGCTGCAGCCTAAACTTATTTCCGATGCTTGCTCTCACATTACTAATATAGGCTAAGCCCGTCAATCGGCTGGTCTGAGTCGAGCCTATTCAAAAAAATTTTGGCCTGGACTAATTTTAATTAGATCCGATTTAATTAATTTGGGCCTGTTCTAAATAGGTCGAGTTAATTCGGACTGGTTTATTTGATTTGAGTCTGGTCGGTCCGATACATATGAACAGTATCCGGTCCATCACTATGAACAGTGGCCTTTTAAAAGAAAATTAAAAGCGTTTAATCCATACAAATATATATTTATATAATTTAAAATTAGTACGAGTATACAAGAGTTATTAATAATATTTACGTATATACTAAAAATATATAATATATACTAAAAATATACTAAATATACTAATGATATATATTATATACTAAAGATGTATTAAACATATTAAGAATATGTACGAACAATATATATAGTATATACTAAAGATATATATATATATTATCTACCAAAAATATATAGTATATATACTAAAGATATATATACTAAATATACTAAAGATACATTAAACATATTACGAATATGTACTGACGATATATATTATATACTAACGATATATATAAATATATATATACTAAATATACTAAAGATATTTACTAAATATACTAAAGATATATATATATATATATATATATATATATTTAATGCTAAATATACTAAAGAATATATACTAACAATATATACTATATACTAACGATATATACAAAATATACTAGAGGAATACATATATATATACTAAATATATTAAAAATATATTAAACATATTAAGAATATATACAAAATATTATATTTATATACTAAATATATTTAAAATATATTAAACATATTAAGAATATATAAAAAATATACTATACTCTATATATATATATACATATATATTATGTACTAAAGATATATATAATATTCTAAAGATATATACTAAAGTCAAAATATAGTAAGGAATGTATATATATATATATATATTATACTAAAGATATATACTAAAGTCTAAACATAATAATATACTAATGATATATATTATATATACTAAAGATATATAATATATATCTTAAATATACTAAAATATAGTAAACATATTAAGAATATATATACAAGATATACATACTATATAGTATATACTAAAAATATATTAAACATACTAAAATATATATACTAAAGATATAATATAAATATACTAAAGATATATACTATATAAAAAAAGAAGTTAATAATATCAAAATAAAAAAGACTCAGTAAGTTACTTTATTGAATATATTGAAAAAATAATGTAACACTTTACTCATTTCTTCAATCATCCTATTTAACTCATCAATATTAACACTAGGATTGATTGGTTCGCACTGGTCAAAATTAACGACTTTATATCGAGGACTTGCTTAGGCTAAAGGATGGACTGATAATAATTCTTCGATTTCTTTTTCTTCTTCTTCTGAATCTGGAACAAATCCTTTACTTTTTCGTTCTGATCGGATATAATCTCTGAAACATACTAGAACATTCATTGCATTTCTTCCCAAAGAAGTGCGCTCTCCGATGCAATTTGTTGTCGTTCCTGGCTGAGTGCGCTCTCCGATGCAACTGCTGACATTGGAATATTCATGACGTTTCTGGCTAGTGTTGATAAAATGAGAAAACTTGTTTGCTTCGCTTGCCACCAATATAGTGGGTTAACTTTCTTCCTAATTTCTTTTGAATCCTGCATCAAATAAAGATTTAGTTTATCCTCGACTCCTCTTCATGAGGTAATCGATATTCTACTAAAAAATTTTGGTGTTGGTAAAATCAGGCATAAGATATGCCTGCCTTTTGAAAAATGATGACTCTGCAAAATTAAAAGGCTCATCAGATGGGTTATAAAATTGGTTGGTGTGACATTATCAACTATGATGGTATAGTGGTCATATATACAAAATTTAGTCATTGTTGTCTGCTTTAAAGAATGATTTAATACAGCAACAATTAAGAAAATAATGGGAAATTGAAAAAAATGTATTTTAAAATTTTCAAGCATTGCACCAATAACATCTTCAAAACTACATTTAAGTTTATATTCAGAAAACAATAGAGATATTTCAGCTAAAAAAGGTAGAATAGGACAAATAGTGGGATATCTTCAAAACTACATTTAAGTATTATTCAGAAAACAATAGAGATATTTCAACTAAAAAAAGTAGAATAGGACAAATAGTGGGATATCTTCAAAACTATATTTAAGTTTATATTCAGAAAACAATAGAGATATTTCAGCTAAAAAGGTAGAATAGGACAAATAGTGGGATAATATTAAGACGAAAATACCTTAGTAGCATTGTAAGAAGTTTCTAAAAGTAACTATACTTCTCTAATTAGGGCACAATTCGAATTTTGTAACATATGCTCAGGTATTTGGTAAAATTGGTTCAAAGTAGCACTAATGAGCTTCTATATCTGTAGCAGGTTTTTAAAAATAAATTAGTTGAATTCCACCTAATTTCTATTTCGTCGGGCATTAATCTAGATATCATATTAAACTGTGTAATTTTACTTTAAATTCTGCAAGCCTAACCCTTCTATTGTTATCTTGAATAAATCCTACTTAAGTCTTAATTTTTTAAGTACATGGTTAAAAAAAAAGAAGCAAAACCGGCCTTAACAATTAAATAATTAACGTGATATATGACAAACATACTTAATACGAAAATATCTTCAAGTGGCGGAGAAAGTGGTCTTTTTAACATGTCAATAGCAACAGTGTTATTAGATGCATTGTCAAAGCTACATATACAATTTTACCATTCAAATTATAATAATTAACGACTTTAGTAATTGTCTCTGAAATAAATTCTTCATCATGCCTGCATTTTCATCATACAAATTAAAATTTATGTTTGAATTATAAAATTACTATATATCCATTGACAAGTAATCATTAAATAATTATTTTTATTTACAGCACGACCAAGATTGAAAGTTAGAGAAATCTACATGGAAGATATGAAATAGGATACGTAAGGAAAATTCATATTGTCCGTGTTATCTAACAACATCTGGCTGACATGTAATAGAAATATCGACAAATATTGGATTATAAATCCTTTGTATATAAAAAACAAATGCATCAAAAGAAGCAAAAGTGAAAGACAAACAACCTACAAATATCATTTTCGTTATTTCGAAACGGTCCTGTACTTTATTATAATTTTAAATTAGTTTTTGAATTTAATCTACCTGCTTCAATCTGCCTTCCTTAACAACATTTACTTTGACCCATTTTGCTTTATGTTTAGTTCTACAATGTCTCGTCAAGATGGTCTTCCCCTCTGCATTACCCCCTCTCTTATGCGAATATACTTGCTTACAAATAACGCATCTGACGATTTCAATTCCATTTATATCTTCAAAAAAATAATTCATCTAACACTAATTTTTCTAAGTTCTCGAGGAGGTCTAGGAGGTTTAGGAGAAAAATTAATAGATTGACGAGTCGGGGCATTGAGATTCTGATTATTATTATTATCATTATCATTATCATTATAACTAAGATCGTCAAGATTAATATTAGTATGCCATTTTAATTCATTATTCTTTTATTCCGTAATTTTCTTGCAACTCGGCATAATCATATCATGTATACCCACACCCCCTCCATATTGAATTTTTGTTCAGGTTTACTAGCAATACTAGGTGTAGCGGCGGACATACAATTATAATTTCTATTATTAGTGGTACCTCTAGCAAAAGTAAACCCTATTTTTTTTTTGTTACGCAGACTACTTTCGGGACACAAATTTTTAACACTTTTTACCGATTTTCCTTAGTCTATCCATATTAAAAATTGTAATAGTAATATTTAAAAGTACAAAAATAATAGAACTGCAACTAGTAAACAAATTCAAAAATTAAAAGTAAGAGATGGAATGATTATACCAAATCTCCGAAGTAATTGATCAATTGAACACTTGAAAGTTGAAAACTTCCATTTGATTACTTGATGTAGCTAATAATTGTAAAATAATAAATTTAAAAAATTAATTAAGAACAATTAAGAGATTTATAGTGTTTGAGAGAATTATTGGGTAAATTGAAAAAATTAAAATATTTTTTTAAAAAAAAAAAGCCAAAAGGGTCGTCTTTTACCGTTACCCAATGGTAAAATTGTGCCCAAACAGTCAAAAGTTACCTGGCCACTGTTTGTTAATTTTTTTTAATTTTCGGTTCGGTCCAAATTCGCTAGCTGGTTCAGCTCGAAATTGTACTGGTTTGTCTGGTTAATGTACCGATTCGGTTCGGTTCAGCCTGACTGTTATTACCAAACACCCTGTCAATTTTAATACAAATTCTAGACCTTGCTAACTGTTTATTTGACCAGGCATAATACTCCCCTCTCAAAGGAAACTCAGTTAATTGCACACTATTTGCACAGTTTGAGAACTCTTGTATTTCAGTTACTGTAACAGGGGCTCCATTTAGTCTATCATGAGGCTGCCATACTGCATTAAAATCCCCTCCTAGTATCCAAGGTTGAACAACTCCCTGACCAAGTTCAATTAGTTTCTCCCATAAAGCGTTCCTCTGCTCAGCTGAATTAGAACTATAGACCACAGTTAGTAAACAATTCAGGCAGCCATTAATGCTAGTTATCCAACAATGAATAATTTGATCAGTTGAGCCAAAACGAACTACTTTATAATATGTGGGATCCCATGCAATCCAAATTCTATCATTAACAGCCTCTTCATAATTATGAAAAACTTCTCATCCACCCAGTGTATAAGCTTCTATTCCTGCAGCTTTATCTTTCTTCACTCAAGTATCCACCAGGCCCACAAGGTTAACATGCTTAATCTTCAGGTAATTTTTAAGTTCCTTTTGCTTGTGCCTTTTGTTTATACCCCACATTCCAGATGAGCCAACTCATTATAAAGTATAATGTGTACTTCTATAATAGGAGGAAATTTAGTGATATCTGATAACATTAACAAAAGAATCAAAATACCATTGTTTGAAAAGAGAAATAGAAAAAATAAAAGGTTACAAAAGAATGGAAACTAATAGTAGAATAAGAAACTTTAAACCCTAAAACAATACAAAGAACCTATATATAGGCTAGACTAAACTAAATAAGGAAAAAACTATACTAGCATAATAACTATTTTAATACAAATAACACCCTGCCATTCACAAGAGTCAGTTGCCTCGTCCCATTTCGCCAGACGCTGGGATAAGTCAAACTCATAAGTAAGATTATTTCTGAGCTGCAGCAGTGTTATCTTCTCATCGGGAATACACTTGCTTGAATGAGCTGCCACTGCACCAATATAATACTAGAGCAGATGGAGAGTAGTCGGATCAAGAAAAGTTGGGAAAACATTTGACTTCTCATTGGGAACGTGACAGCAAAAGAATGTTGTTGATGTGAAACGTCTATACATAAATAGCAAATGCTTGTATGAGGCTTGTGGGCTCATCGCCCATGCCAATAAGAACGTGATGCATTCCTTGTTATTTGTTTAGTATAACAAAGTCAAAAATGGAATGCTTCATTTGCTTCTCTTTCCTGATTTACTTGGTTTTAATTGCCCCATGTTTCAACAGGATTATAATTTATAATACTAATAGATTTAAGCGTCTTTTTTATAAATTCTTTTTATATTTATTACATTTTGAAATGACATATTTATTTTTTAAACTAAATTTCCTCCTTGCACACTTTCTTTAATACCAATTTTGATGGTGACTGATATGATATTTTTTATTTTTTCAAATATAGTCCTGTTTTTTGTGTGGGTTTAAATTTGTATTTGGAGTAATGCGAAAGACACAGCTTCCCAAAACGAGCCATCTTTTCTGCACGCTTGTTTATTTTTTTTAAATTTATTTATTTTCTTTTCGTTTTTGCTTTATATACTTTGTAGTTTACTTTTGCCATATCCTTTTAAATTGGAGTAATATTTATTAAATGGAAATCTATATGGATATTATTGTAGTTCATTTGATTTTAATTTGGCATATAATTTAATAAAATAAAAAATTAAATATTATAATTTTAAATTAAAAATATATAAAATATATCATATATCTTTTAATTTTGTGAACTTAAATATATCAGTTAGAAAATTAAAATTAAAGAATTATAAAAAAAAATGTTATTTTTAGGACAAACAAATAAATAAAATAAGCCAAGCAACTTGAAACGAGTGAATAGTATGTTCTAAATTGAATTTTCAAATTGAAAAATCCATAAGTCTGGATAATATATTTTTTTTAATTAAAAAAAAAATAGGGTGAGTGAATAATTAGTTACAAAGTTGGGGACCATTTAGCAAAATTAGGAACATTAAATGATACACCTGGGGCAGATTGATTGGTCCACTCAAATAATATAGTAATCCCACTTTATTTCCCGGTTTTGATTAAACTTTAGTTCAATTTGTGGATTAGCACTAAAACACATTCATTGTAGTGTTTGGAATGATGAGCAAACACAAATTATACGACGTTATAAAGCAGAGACTTGTTCTTCAGTTCACTACCGAATCCCTTCGATTTTCTCTCTTTACTATTTCTACAAATGCTGTAAAACCACCCCATATTTTTCGTTTCTCTTTTGTGGGATCTGAGTTACTTTTACTTTCCCTAATCCACTAAAGCCAATTATTTCTTTTTTCTTGATAAAAAATAACCAAACTTTGGATTTTGAGCTTTTCTTGAGAAGAGCTTGAATACTACTCAATACAATCATTTTGAGATTTTATAGTTTTTTCTTTTCATTTGGTGGTGTGTTGGGCATTAGGATATAGACCCATTTTTGTGTTTTGGCTCAAAGCTGCTCAAATGATTGAGTTTGAGATAGTTTGAAAGTTTTGATCAGTTTGACACAGGTAAGGAAAATGTGGTTTTTTGGGTATTTGATCTGTGGTGTTTTCAGTGAAATCTGAAATTGGGATTTTCAGTTTTGTAGTTTTGTTGTCTTTTCTTGATTTTATATTGAAATTGAAGTCTGGTTTGTTTTGTGTTGTGTTGTTTGTTGTGTACTAACAGTTGGTTTCTTTTTGGAACTTCTGTGTGTTTTAGGGGCAGTTTTATGGCTTATCCATCTGACTATAGGTCCTCTAATCGTAGGACAGTGAGATTTGTTTTGCTTCTGCTGGGTTTGTGTTTGGTTGTTTACATGGTGAGACCACCAACATTGCGGCACTCTAAGGCTTTGGCTTCATGTCCTCCATGTTTGTGTGATTGTGAGGAGGATCTCATGTTCTCGCCTATAGGTTAGTCATCTCTATTTGGATGCTAAATCTAGCTTAAATTGTATTCTTTGTGTACTTATGTTGGCTGATTTGATACTAATGACTAAAAATAATGCCTCATTACATATTGAAACACTTATTCTTCACTACATTTAGAAGTTGAGTTTCTGCTTTACGAAGAAGTGACGTTGTTTAAGATCTTGCTTGCACCCGCTAAGCCTTTAATCTATGATTGAACAATTTGATTCAGTCCTGTGTTAGGAAATCTTCTCCGGTTAGATGAATCAACTGTTTATAGAAAACTTGTATAGCCTTCATGGAGATGGCTGGCATCCAAATTAGTGAGCTATTATCCATTTTTGTTGTAAGTACTCCCGCTATTTCAATTTATTTGTCTGGTTTTGACTTAAACACCGAGTTTAAGTAAGTAAGGAAGATTTTTGAATCTTATAGCGATTAACTAAAGAAATGTAGAATGTACTAAAATATCCTTTAATCTTGTAGTCTTAAACATGTCATATGAAAGTTAGAAATTGAAGAGTTGCCAAAAAGGGAAAGAGGCATTCTTTTTTAAATGTACTAAAAAGGAAAGTAATACAAACAAACTGAACGGAGGGAGTTCTAACCAATTCAAAAAATTGGTGGGACCCTCAATTTGTTGTACCTTGTCTTTTACCTCTTATAGAAGGTGGTGATCGAACTATAATTAGATATTAAAAGGAATTTCTGTGACTTGAAAACTTTTGGAGGTTCTACCTGAAGAAGAACTAGAAATAAATACAAAACCATCCATTCTAGCTCTATATTTGTTCCAGTGAAATGCTTAGCCTATTCCATATGTCTAACCAATAGGTACTTTCTAAGTCCATACATTCCTATGTGCCACAAGCGAATGTTCATGATAAAAGTAAACACAAAGGAGTGGATCGTGTTTTATTTGGTGTAAATATCAAATGTTCTTGCATAATTATACTTCCAATTTCGTAGTGAGGAGTTCAGACAGTTATTCTTAAGTTAGGTTTTTCTGGAAGTCCACAAGAACTAAGTGAATATGATAAAAACTAATGCGGTTCACGGTTAAAACGGAACGTAAGAGAGAGGCTCTTTAACTGAAATTCTAATTCATGGTTGAATTGAGAATTTTACTGGTTACTTATTTATTGAAGAAACTGTTATTCAGTTGTTGACATGTTCCAAATAGTCTGTTTTGATTAATTAAT
>JBDJHY010245304.1:8822-20334 GCA_039654485.1 Withania somnifera
GCCGCGCACAACTAATTCATAAAGTAAATAGTACTTACATAACATAAATATAAATTAATCTCAGGTGATATAGTAACTCTTAAAGAATCATAAGATGCATTCGTACCTCTATCTAGTCTATATCAGTATCAATGTTAAAGACTGAGTCCATCCACGACTGAGACTATATTTGAAATAACATCTTATTTAGATCGTGACCTCGACCATGGATAGTAATTACTCAAAATAGGAATATAACTCTTTATTAAGCCTTATATACTCATTTCTAGTTATGTACACAAATTTTACTGATTTTAGGTTTATAATACTAAGAACAGACTCATACATCAAATATCTGACATATCCTATAGCCCTGCCAAGTCAAAGATTCTACAGCAAGCATAACCAACCAAGTCGAATATCCAGTACTCATGAATATTTTTAATAAAACCCACCATATATATTCCAGAGTCATGGCAAGACCAATCAAAGTCAAGGGTAAATATAATAGCAAATACAACAACCATATCTAACCAAGAAACGGACTAAAAGAGGGGAAAGGGTCATGGGTGCCGACCTAGAAATCCTAGCCTAAATATGTCTATTTATCATAATTATCTCCCATATAAGACCAGTCTAAGATAGTAAGCATAGACTATTTGTCGTTTGATAAGGCACTCATAAATACAATATAGAAGAAAGCCCAAACTACTCCAAAACTAAATGCATACAAACAATCTTCCACGATCATGCAACTATAAAAAATATAATCTACACGTTAATACGAGTCTAAAAATACCCATAAAGCTAATAAAATAACCAGGTTCAAAATATGGGTCAAAGAGTTTCTTTCAACGTAAGGAACCTAAAACCAAAGTTTGAAGTGAAGAAGAGCAAGAATAATAGTTGATATCATGAAATAAAGTAAAGAATGAACATGGAAATTTAGGGGATTTTTGGGTGAAAATTGAAAAAAATAGATGTGGAAACTTATCAAAAATCGATGGGGAATTGAAGAAATCGAGTTTGCGAAATCACTCACAAGGTTATAAGAATACCCAATTAATTTAATGGAGTTTTCAAGAGTTTTGAAGAAAAGAAAATGGAGAAAATAGTTGAAATCTAAAAAATTCAGCTATTTATACTCGATGAGAAAACATACGATGCAATCGCATAGCTATGGCTCTCAATCGCGAGCCAAGGTCTGATAACACATCGTGATTACAGAAAAAGAAATTACAATCAAGAAGGTCTAGGGTTGGAATGTCACGTGATCACGTGGAAGGGATATAAAGAGAGGAGCAGCTGGCATATCGTGATCACGTTAGTGGGGACCATGATGACGAAGGGTAAAAATATTATGGATCAGCAATTTAACTGAACTAAATGTTGTGCACTAGCAGCTAAACTAAACCATAAAATCAGCAATAAAATTTATCTCAAAACAAGGCTTCGTGGTATCTACCGTTAACCTAATTGTTAACTTAGGTTGACGACACATTATTCGTTGTTGGACCAGGGCCAATACATAATGTTACCATGTATTTATTTTTTACTATTTTCTACATAGCCACGCTTAAACTAGGTTACAATGCCTAAGTCAAGGTACACTATATCCAATAGACAATCAGGGCCACAACAACTACTTCTCATTTTCCAAGGATCAATTTATGGTTGGTTTCAGAAGGATAGTTATAGGGATCAACTAGGAAACTCAACATTATTTGGAGACTCTTTTAAGGCTTAGTAACTTATCAAAGAAGGCCTAGGGTCATTTTAAAATCGACCTACTTTCTACTTAGCTCAAATTGAACAGGGAAATTCTAGATATCACATATACAAAAAGGTTAGACTAGTTTTACTCACCCACACTTTGCAAGTAGACAACTCATATCAACTTAAAATTGTTACGCAGATAATCTAAGTTCTGCAATTGAAATCAGCATCACTCATCTTTTACAGCTCATAATGTAATAAAACTAACACTTAACATAAGCTAATGAACTCTTGATACTGAAATATTTTATATACAGGGGTATCAATGTTTAATACAATATAGAAAAACATAAAACTACATCCTAACACATGCCAGATCTCTTAGATAGAATGTTCGAGGGAAAAAACATGGCAATTAAATCCCTCGAACGAATTAAAATAAAACAAAAATAAATAAATAAAAATATCATAAAAAAATAGGTACTACCCCTTTCCCACAAAAAACCTTGCATTGTCCCCAATGCATATAAAAAATTAAACATTAGTGAGATCAGGGATGTGTACCATACAAATAACCTATATTGTGCCATGTGCCTAGAGACCATCCCTAGGTGGCTGTTCTGCAGTTATACTTGCCGTTCTAGTATACTCCTCAGCTACTGTAGGTTCCTAGAATTATATACTCAGACTTAGCCTATGTTGCACTGGCATACGCACACACAAATTGTGCTATCCTCCTATCTTTGTCGAGCACATATGTTTTCCTAGACACCCGTAGGGCCTCTTCCAGATCCTGCACCTCATATATGTTGCTCCTCTTGCGCTTTTTCTTCTTTTTTTTATCAGAGTCCTCAGTGTTATCTCCCTCAGCCATTATAATGTTGCCCTTGGAATGTATTTATCTAGGCTCATAATATGATCTTCCTCATCAAACTCAATTGGATTTTTTCTATTGGATCACTTGGATTATGGACATATTGTAATAATGTTACATTCGCCCTTAACTTCTCTAGCTCAAACTGGTATCTATCCCATTCAGTTGGGCTCATAAGGCAGAGACGTTCATTCATTCTTTCTTACATATTGTCTATGTAGGCTTTAATTGTATCATACTACTCAAGAGCACTTTGATTTTACAGTCCATAAGATGCTCAACCTCAACAAACAACACCTCCAACTTCCCTTCATTCCTCTTCACCTTCCTAACGTGTTTTGTAAAATTCAGCAAGGTGAAGTTGAAAAGAAAAGGTGGAGGGCATTCAGAAGGATGGAGTCATAGGATGCCCTGTGTCCTAAGCTCATTCAACTCCTGGTGCATAAAAGGCATCTCAATTGCATTAGTTGGGTCTGTGCCCATCGGGTCTTCTAAACCTGTTTGAGAAGTGGAAGAAGCTCCACTCCTTTATCTTTTCATTTTATCTTCTAAAAGGTCTTTCGAACTTTCAATGTCATATGTATTGAGGGAATAAGTTCCTACATAGATCTCAGGGAGAAATAATGCGTTTTCTTGCTAACATACTTTAGTGATTAAACAGGGATAAGGATAGGCAGTACCTTCGCGGAAAAATCGTATTTCTTTAGAAATCAACCTGCCAAAGTTTATCTTGTACTCTAAAACAAGGCAAGAAACCAGAACATCATCCTTATATGTTGACTTGTCTGCCCATGTCAATCGTATTCTCATTTGTTCCACTGCTTACCAAATCTTTGCTATGAAACTCAGCAACCCAGTCTAGATTGACAAGCACGAGTTGTTCAACCACGTTGGATCTGCATTTGTTAGCATATGGGAAAACCACTTTCACTAAGATATATAGTTCTCATACTTATACTCATAGATAGGGTGTTCCTCCCGAACCATAAAATCAGGGTATTAATCATTTGCTAAAAAATACCCATCTTCACTTGCAACACTACGAGGAACTCAATACACACATCTCAGATGGTTTCTATACTTTTGCAGCCATACGCACTAGGTGAGCCTTATAGTTTACATAGAATTCATGAACTATAGTTGGGTAATATTTATCGGAAGGGTTGCTCATCAATCTCAATTGATAGCCCCAAAATACCCGCTCAATCTCTAGATAATCTAGAAAGTGCGTGGTCAAGACCCTGATGTCCTCTGTAATACTCCTTTTGAACTGACCCTTAGCATTGGTGGATAGTCCCTCAGAATTTTCTTTTCAAAACCTAGTGCAACTTGAGACTCATCCCGAAACTCAGGATTTTTAGTCTTGATGACCTGATAAATGTCCCCCAGTAGGTACACATATGGGGATGCAGAATGCGGCACTATGGGGTTTTCTGCACTACTGCTACTTCTCTCTGTCCCAGATGTATCATTGACTCATCACTCGACTCTTCATCAGATAAGGAACTTGTAACTGAAACAGGTCACGAAGGTTCAGTAGGTGGTTGGCCTTGTCGTGTTTGTTATATGGTTATGAGTTGTTCTAGGATATCCTTCTCATCTCATATCCCTCGAGTTATACCACTATATTTCATTGTACCTCAATGTTGAGGAAGTTTAAAAGCCATTTATACCTTGTGAGAAATTGAACGTTAGTACACAAATCATTAAAATGGAATGAAGCTGGGTAACCATAATAAATAATGACAGATGGAGGGGGTAGACATTTCTTCTATAGATAGATGGTGCATCTACTCTTACGTCTAATTTTTTCAGGTGTATTATTCAACAGGTGAAGGATCTGGGTGAGCCATCCAAGGTTGGACGGTTCGTCCTATCCATTATTTATTTGACAAATAGAAATTTGGATGATCTGTATCAGTGTAGATGGTGCATATAATGTTTCATCTATTTCTCCTATGAATAACCATCTAAAACAATCTACTTCTATTTGGGGGATGGGCCTAGGGGATTCGTCTCGAGGAAGACAGTTCGCTCGGGCCTTCGCTTACACACTACCCAGTTCCATAGAATTTTTTTTGAAAATAATTTCACATCCATACTAGTTCAAATGTTCAGTCACATCATCCTCACAACTCACATTTACAATATAACTATCTTAAGCAATACCCAATTCAACAAAACCCCAACTAGTTGAATGGATAATTTTGGCAATATTGAAATTACTAGGCTTAGGGTTACTTCACCCAACAGCAATGGTAAAAAATCAAATATCAACAACAATATACATAAACATTTAAACATGATACTTACCAGTATTGTTGAACATCCTACTTCTTTCCTAAATGCTAGGGTTTTTTAAAAGTAGTTAGAGCTGAAGGTGATGAAGATTATATCACTAACTTGGGTATTTATAGCTTGATTTGGTAATGGTAGGATGTGGAGAGTTGAGTGGGTGAGTGGGAAGAGGAAGAGGGAGAAGCAATCAGTTCTTTATGTGGGACTTTTGAAATGAAAGAATTTGTACAGGGATCATGGGTATTCATGTTTAAAAAAAGTGGGTCGGGTTAGAGTTTTATAAAAAAGACCAACCAAATTTTAAATGGAATATAGCTGGGAAGGAACTTTGGGAGGCTCGTCCGAGGTTAGACAGCTCGTCCAAAAGTCTCGTCTATGGACCCTTCTTATCCAGTGAGGTTTTATTTGGATGGTAATATTGGGCATCTCGTCCATCTTTGGACGATTCACCATTTGTTTTGTCCCTTCAGATTACATAGACCTGCACACTAGCACCCATATTACTCTAATACCCAGGAATACGCTATGTCTACACAAATAATATCAAACATAATTAAAAGAAAATAAAATAAAAATAAAAATATTGTCATTGCCTCCCATTAGCGCTTGATTTAATGTCGTGGCATGAAGATTCTATCTAAATCACTCAGACTATGTCATTGTTAGGAATGTGGATTTGTATCACTAGGTAGCGTTCCTGCTATCCGTCGATTTAATAACGCGAATATTTTTCCCATCTAGAACTCAAGTTCTTTAATCAAAGTGGAATATAAATAGGCTATCTGGTATCCAGATCTTCATATTATCTACTATAAGCTCTCTTCATCAGGTTCCACCTTATGCAGGACTTTGCCTAGCATTTCCTCCATCTTGGAGGTTCCCTACTCTCTATCTCAATTATCAGGCAGCATACACAATCTGTTCCTACTCTTATTGTACTTATATTTATTCCTCCAACTGTTCTGCTCCTTGTTGCGTTAGTCTCATTTGTCGTTAAAGTAGTCCTTGTTGAAGTTCTAACCTTGGATTCCTTGTTGAAACCCCCTGGTTCTGCATATACTTAGCCTCCTCCTCAGAATCTGAGTCATTGTCTTCATACCGCCCTTTACCATAAGAAGAAATAGAGTTTACCTTTCCATAGCCTCCACCTAACAACTATTTAGATATTAAGTCTATTTGTGTTTTTATGTGTGCCTTATCCTATTCATATTCCTCCTCTCTACGGTGTTGCTCAGCCAATATAACATCAGTTCTGGCACCACCAGACACTTATGATTCCCTGGTGTGTCAACCCATGGTGTTCCTGGTTACTGTGTCAATGTGACACTTGTGCATACTTTCTCAGCATATAAGACCCTCTATTAATTCCATTCACAACCAACTTTGAAGGTGCATTCAAAGCTCGATAGAATGTCTTCTTCAAATAGTTATCACCCAATCCATGTGTGCGATATTGCTTTTATATTTTTGTTGAATCTCAACCATATCTCATACAGTGCCTCATCGTTATTCTTCCTGAAGTTGGTAATATCATCCCTTAGCACTAGCATCTTGGAGGGAGGAAAGAACCTTTATAGGAAAGCATTTTGTGTCTTTCCCTAATTTTGTATTGAATTCGAGGGTAATTTGTCTAACCATATTGTGGCCTCCCCAGTCATAGATAATGGAAACAACCTTTATCATATGGAATTTTGTCTTACTCCCGGTAGGTTATAAGACTTGTATATACTTGTGAAGTTCTTTAAGTGCAAGTTGGGGTCTTCACCAGCTACCCCTTGAAACAACCTTCCATGGTTAGCAACTGAACCATAGTGCTAGTTATAATGGGGGAAGAATGATTGCCCCTATTGCACTAGCCCTATCAAGGTCTGCCACATCATCATCCACATACACCTTATTATTCCTCGAAGATGGAGGTCTAGGAGGCATATCTGGATGGTTCCCTCTCTGCGACTTATTTATGGGAAGTTTCTCGGGCTCAGGTAGTTGCTCTTTATCTTGCCTATTTATCCTCCTAAATGTTCGGTTGATTTTGGGGTCAATTGGGAATAATGATACACCCAAGCTTCAATTATTTGGCATACACTATGTGTACCTTAAAACAAACAATAGTAACAAACAAAAGTAAAAACTAGAAATACAACTAAATGACTAATATTACACTTGGCCTTTACCAATAGCCATATTCCCGACGATGGCGCCAAAATTTGATAACGCTCAAATTATACCTCCTAAAGAAGTATAAATTGTCTTTGGTCAAATATACAACCTAACTAGGTTGGGGTTGATTCTATAGGGAATATGGTATCATGTTTAGGCCTAATATTAATATTTAGTCACTTAGTTGTTATTTCTATAAGACATAAAAAGTAAATAGGGGGATTGTGTTTGTAAAAGATTGTTCTTCGTAATTGAATGTAATTATCAATCGATGTTGGTTATAAAAGGAATTCAAGTGATCAAAATACCTATGATTATGTTCACCAAGGTTTCAGCAAACCTTCAGATTATAAACATCTATGGTCTTGCGATCTTTCCTAAGTGTAGAGTTATTTATAGTGACAGTGCTATGTATCTATACGTTTTTTAACCTATAATACTAGATAAATATATTTTACACCATGTTTAGGCTATAAAAGAGTGCATTATCTCCATCATAATAACTTAAGATGACTAGCCTTATTACCACAATAATTATTAGATGAGGGTTAACGCCCCGAATTTGTTAACATAATCTCATCCCCTAGTTTTAACCACAGGGTTAGTACTAGTTAAACCTAGGCATATTCTAGTGTTTGCAACCACTAAAGATCTATTAAATTGGAGAGACTATGTATTCATACACTTAGTTAGATGCAATGACCATAATAGCATTATAACCCTAGTTTTGTTTCACCAATTGATCCCACAACCCTAGAGTTGTGGTTTAGCTACTCATGATTGTTATGATAAAACAATAAGAAAAAAATGTAATATGCTACATACCAAGAAAATAATCTTCAAACTGAGTACAATTAATAATCATAGAGCACGAAATATCACACTTGTGTTCTTATGGAAGAGAATAGAAACACAATTGTAGTCTCCCCCAAAATTAGCTCTAAAGAAGTTGTGTAGAAATAATAATGATTCATAACTCATTCATGTTTCAAAATAACCTAATACATTTATTTTTAGTACATGAGTAAAAGTGTAATATACGAAATTTAGAATTAATTGCCGCTCAGATTTAGGCAGAACATCAAGTGAGCCATCTAGTCTCAAATGAGCCACCTGATCTGCCTTCTGTTTACTTCATTAAATAATTGGATTCCATTTGGGTGGACTTATTGGATGAACCTCCTAGCTTCATACGAGCCATCACATCTTTCATCCATTTCATTCTCTTAAGCAATTTAGTTTAACTTGGACATAACACAATTGGGTGAACCATCTGACATTGGGTTAACCGCCTAATACTTCACCGTCTTTTTTCTAATATATTTCTTTTTGCATTTGCTCCAAATATTCGGACATCAATTTTACCTGAAAATACATAATAAACACATCAAATCACACAAAAGTTAATCAAGAACATGCATATTTTTTTTGTAGTTTTAAGTGAAATATGTGATGTAAAATACTGTCACATCAGCCCATAGAACTATTTTGACCCATATTTTAACCCTGACTATTTTCAATGCTTTATGGATATCATTTGAGTCATACTAACGTCTATATTATATTTTTTTAGTTGCGTGATCATCAAGCTTGTTTGTACATTCTTGGTGATTTGGAGAAGTCCGGGCAACCTTGTACACTGTATTTGTGAGTTTGTCTACAAAGGACAGTAGGATACGGCTTATGATCTTAGACTGGGCTTATATGGAGAATAATTGCAATAAATAAACATCTTTGGATTGGGATATCTAGGTTTTCACCAATGAACCTGTCTCTTTTAGTCTGTCACTTGGCTATGTAAAGTTGTTGCATTTACGATGATAGTTACCCTGCAACCTTGTAGGCTCTAGAAAAAATAGATTGCGGGTAACTAGGAATGTCCATGAGTCCCAAACACTGACTTGGATTGTTATGCTTGATGTAGAGATTGAGCATGTGCCGGCCCGTAGGGCTTGCTGTTGATATTATTTGTGATTTAGCATATCATCATGAATACTAGTTTTGATGCATGAAGTTCTACTGTTTTATAGTCAAGAGCCCTATATCACTGATTTTAAAACCTTGCATGGCCTTGAGGCCCATTTTTTGTATTATAAGATCAAAATGAGTATTTTGAGATTTTTACCAGTTTCCAATGGTAAATGAGATAATATTGAATTAACCACTATATTTGATATACTATTAACTCAGTGAAGCCCGAGCATTAGATATTGATTATTCATACTGATTTGTCCTTGGGGAAGCCCGAGCTACCTATATTGATTACTTATGTCGGCTTTAGACTTAGGGAAGCCCGTCTATCTATTGAGATCATACTAATTTATATTTGGGAAGACAATGGTTATGTTGAGTTATACTTAGGGAAGCCCATTGATTATATTGATTTAGCCTTTGGGAAGCCCAGGCCCTCACTCATGTTTTAATACTAGTTGCATTCATGTTTGTGTTACTTTCTGCACTTGTCTTCTTGTGTGTACCTTTTGGTTGTATGGGGGGCAGTGGGTGATCTTTACTTAGTGTGGAAACTTTTTTTTACTTTTTACTGTCCTATTGCAATGATATGAGATAGAATTATTAGTATTGGCTTCCTATCATGATTCCTTTGGTGATATACATGTTGTCATGGTTATCCTTCCTTTCCTATTACTGGAGGTTACCGGTATACCGCTATATCTTTTAGCTAGTTGTTTCTTGATATTTGAGCATGGATTCAAGTATGTTCCCTCCTTGTTGTACCTGTACCTTTCCTATCGTGGATGGTTTCGTATGATATTTATTTGCTATACTCTGTTAGCTAGCCACATTACATGCTCTACTTGTTGAACTTCGTGACTTGTCTTGCTTATTTGTTTATTCATTGCTATTATTTCTTTTTTTTCTAGCAGTCCTAGCCTACTGGGTACCCATTGTTCTGGTACAAGTACTACCCTTTTGCATCTTTTTGGTGCAGATCCTAGTACGATAAGTCAGCCTGATTCTTGATCGAGCCTTGATTTGTAGCTGAGATAGAGGACTGCTCCTGGCGTTCGGAGCTGCTATTTTATATTTTCTACTACCTACTTTCAGTTATTGTATCGATATAGATATTGTACTTCCATTTTAGACTTTGTACTCTTTTTTTAGTGGCTCGTATACTGAAATATTAGGGGGGTTTGGGGGGTTGTTTATTGATTATAGACTTTTTCTTATCATTGTCTCTTGCTTTATCTTATCTTTTTCACTTAGTTTATTATCTTATCTTACATGCTTGTAGGGTGGTTCTCTTAAGGTGGGATGTAGGTGCCTTCATGACTTGAGAAATCGGGTCGTGACACTTGGCTATCTAAAAATATGGTAGCCAATTTTCTAGTGAGCAATAAGAAAAAAAATTCCCTAGTATTGTTACATCACACCTACGACAAAAATGACACACCTGCATCACCGTAGGAGCAAACCATTCAATGTAGGGAAGAACCATTGCTCACATCATCCAAGTACGCATGTGAGAAATTCTTGACGCATTGGCGTTAATACAGGTGTGAAGAATCATCGCAGTCGCGACCACCTACCTAGTTTTTAAAAGGGTGAAGAGGCATGGTTTCAAAGGGAACGTTTATTTATTCACCTAATTATTGCCTCCCAGAAATTCTCTAAATTGTCTTCTCTTTCTCCATATTTTCCCTTCACTCTCACACACTATGCCACTTCACAATCAAAGGCTCCATTTTCAAAAGCGTCAAGAAAGGATTTAAGATTCAAAACATATAAACCAATAGTTCTTCGCTCCAAATCTAATAAAGGTATGCCCTATGATTTTATTATACTTGGAAGTGGTTAAGGAGTGGTAAGTCTAGTTTTATTTGTTAGGTACCTTGTTTTGGGTTAAATGTATGAAAATGTTTTATGGTTGGGGCTTAAACTTTTACTAAAAATGGTCTCATAATAACTGCAAATTTGAAGGATTTAGGCGTATAGGTTGATTAAGTTGTAAATTTAGAAGTATGAGTTAAAAAACCAAATGTAAAATCATGCTTGAAATATAATGTTGGTGTAAAACCTAGGAACGAATCTCCGTAGGTACGAACTTTTTTTGTATGGGCGTCAACGCACCTAGGTTGATTGTTAAGTAGGTGCAATAATCATAATTTTCCCAGACCTTTACAAGTGTGAACCCCTCTTCATAGGGGTGACATCGCACCTACAACCACCCTTCCGCAGGTGCGAAACCTGCAGCTTTTCACACTAAAACACTAGCCTTCCCGAGATCTGTCTGATGCCTTGTTACTTAATTTTGTTGGCATATTGTGTCATAATACATTGTTTTAATTATACATACAAGTGTTTGTCGTGCTTGCATTGTTTTAGGTACTTCTAATCTTGAAAAATAAAAGGGGGTTGGAGATGACGTGGCACCGATTGTCATGACCCTATTTTGCAGATCATGATAGCACCTACTATACCACCAGTAGGAGAACCAAACCCCATAGTTCAAAGCCAAAGCGGAGG
>JBDJHY010245305.1:0-10765 GCA_039654485.1 Withania somnifera
CTCCAAGGATAAACAATGTCACAAAACGATAATAATGGGCCCCTAGCCCTGAATGTACTCTCAGAAGCTGAATCTCATGACTCTCACGCTGTATGAATTCAAAAACATAGGCAATATCTAAAACTAACCTATGCCCTACACATGCTTAACTAAGCTACAACTAGCATCATAAGACAACAACCAAAACCCGAGGGAAAAACTCAAAAGCCAACCCATACATCATCATTCTTTTTTTTCTAGATTCACCCTACGACCATCACAAGGCCAATTCTAGGTCAAAGGAGTCGCATTTCACTGAGTGTTGTTAGAAATAAAGATATGAAGTAGAATAGAAAAAAGGGTCAAGGTTCACGGTATTTACCTAGAATTCCCATCCTATGGATGATTTTTAGAGAAATTATATAAGCTATGTTCCCACAATAAGCCCAAGGAGACTACCTGTTGTTTGGTGAAACAAAACTATAATCCACGAAGATCAGCTTGTTTGATAAAAAAATCACTCCGAATGGCCTTGAAAATGTGAAATACGAATCTACAAGTCAAAACAGGTCCAATGATACAAATTATAATAATTTGGAATTGGGACAAAAATTGGGCCTAAAATGAGCCTGCAGGCTCGTTAATTAGACCTACAAATGGACTTTTCCACGGAATCCATGGAATCACCAGGAACTCGTGCTTAAAAAATGAGCAAAATATGAGTAAAGAGAAGTCCTAAAAATATGTACAGAAGAATATGGAAATGTTACAAAACTTTAAAATGATTAACAGAGAATTATATATCGACCAAAAGATAGAAAACCAACCACGAAGCGGAGTACGAGCTCGAGCACTTGAATGTATCCAAAGACCAACTGAGAATAGGGAAATTTACAAGAATTACCAAGTTATGATCATGGAATCAATGGTGGAAAATCCACCATTTCATGGAATTTCAAGAAAGATAAACTTACCTAAAACGTGAGGGAATCACAAATCAACACCAATGAACGATCTCCCTACACTTAAATATAAATTTACAACACCTTTCTAGCCTTAGAGAGAAGAAGACTAAGAAAGTAATGGAGAAAATGACTGAAAATTGGGAAAGAATGTATTTATACTGCTAAACATTAAGCCTTCACAATTGCATGGCATGGTGTTGCGATCGTGAAGTTGGATGATTTTTCTCATCACGATCATGGTGGTGAAGCCCGCGATCGCAGATAATATTGTGTGGAAGGTCGCAATCAAGTCAAAAGGCTTAACGATTGTGATGTATGAGAAAGTATAACCATCATGATCATGGAGGATATCATCACGATTACAATAAAGGAGCACACATACCTTTGTACTTGCATGGCACATTGTTGCAATCACGAAGAACATCTGAAGGCTGCACTAGCATATGCAACTGCTGCAATTTCTAGCCAAGGGTCGATCTAAACCAGAATCCATGTTCAGATCTAACAGAAGTATCATAATATGATTCCGAGCTCGTGTTTAAAGAATGTTGACTAAAGTCACTAAGTACCTAAGCACTAGCTCTGAAATAGGGACTTTGAGATAACTTTAAACCAAAAGTCCAAGGATCTGACTAGAGGTCCCAGGAGGTCATAAATGAGTAGGGGAGCTATTGGAATGCTCTAGAATACAATGAAGCACGCAACACATGGGAGTAAGAGTATGGGTCATTACTTTTGTCTTGTAATATTACAAAAAAGGGGAAACTAGTGTTTTCCATATATTTTTTGGAGATTTGTAAATAATTTTTATTATGATCTTCATGTTGTGTCAAATGAGAAATACAATCTCTTACGATACTTGTTTGGGTATTTTTTTGGAAATGTTGCACTATCTTTAAGTGATAGGCGGCGATGTGTTTTAGAATTCATACCAAATGAGTGAAATTCAACTTTTAAATTATTATGAATATATTCTTTTCCTTAAAGTTTAGCATAAAAGAATGCAACAAGAATTAGATTAGAATTGTTTCATACGTGGCATCCTTCCAAGAGGGTCACTACAAGGGGAGTCCACTCGTACTCGTATTTTCACCACAAGATGCAGAAGTGTAGTATGTAGGCCAAATAGCCAAATCAATATGGTACCCGGTAGGCATCATCGACCGACTGAGCCTTTATAAAACTTAAAAGCAGCAAGTAGGCAGATAATTGAATAAAAGTCACAGTGAATAAAACACATAGATCATATACGGAAGGGTAACTAACAGGATATATATAAGTCGAGTACCTTAGATATCTAGCTAACAGTAAGGAAGATTCAAGAAACAACAGGGAGAACATACCTGAATCTATGCTCAACTAATAAGATATAAATAAAATAACAGGAATGACGGTATACCTGTAACATCAATAAAGGGAATGTGACAAAAGGCTAACTACAACAAGAATCATAATAAATGAAGCGTGAAAAGGAACCCAACGGATATATCCAATTAATATAAAAAACTTAGTACAATAATAAGTAAATAAAAATCCCAATGACCTCCTATATGATCGAGAGATACAATCAAGTTAATGCAAACCGTCTTTCCTCCAATACGATCGGAGAGTAACCCAGTAAAAAACACTCAAGGTTGAATACGAAAAATATAGGATGTAATGCTAAAAGTAAGTATATATGATCCTCCTACAGAACTCGTAAGTCCGGCATGTAGGACCCACTAAAAGGTGTCCCAGTATACCCCCTCTTCGGTCGCATACTAGCCCAAATCAGCAAGGTCCATGGTGGATGTCACCACATATTATATTAAAACACAAGGTGAAACTGTACTCTTTTGATATTAATGTATGAATAAGTGCATGGGCATCACCGAGTCTAAATTAGTGTAATCTCAATATCATTGCTCGGGGCATCAACGAGTTTAAGATCAGTATAAATCATCAATATCTAGTGCTCGAGAAACACCGAATCTAGTGGTTATATTAATTACTTCTTGATTATTCCTTTTTATCATCGGAGATGGGTAAAAACATTATTTAATGCTCAATTTAATTTCAAAATACTAAAAACGGGCTTACAAGGTCATGCAAGTATTTAGAATTATTTAAAATTGGACCTTGGCCATAAAATAGTAGAATCAATGCCTAAAAGTAAGTTTTTATGATAATGTCGTGCACAACCACATACAATAGCTCGAACAAGTCCAGCAGGCCCTACACAAGCTCAAATACTACAACAATCGAGATCCAACTAGTAGATGTTCGAGACTCAAGGACATTGCCAATAATCCCGCCAACTATATTTTAGAGTCAATAAGGAACACACAAGATCACAAGCTCAAATAATACAACAATCGAGATCCAACTAGTAGATGTCTGAGACTCAAGGACATTGCCAATAATCCCACCAACTACATTCTAGAGTCAATAAGGACCACACATGATCATAGGATATTTGATAATCGCAAATGCAACACCAAAGAATAACCAAGAAGCAGATAGAGGCAAACTTAAAAACCCAATCTAAGGTTGGCTAGTTACTATGATTAATTCTGTTATACGGCAAATTTAATACTGGTAAAGCCACGTCCGATGATAAGCTCACAAATACTTATAGAAAGTAGCCTAGATGTCTCCAGAAATGCAAAAATGAACTAGAACGATCATGAATTTAGAAAACTAATAATCTATAAATTAATACTAATCAGATAAGACCTATAAAACTCTAATTATAAATGGGGTAAAATTTCAAGTCAAAATGAGCATACGTGATTGCAAACTCGAAATTCCAAACAAATGGTATTAAAATATTTGTCACATCGTAGGAAACTCATACAAAAAATTTAGAGCTAAGACAAGATAGAAATGTGATAAAACTAATGAATTAAATTAAAGAACCAACTTTGAGAATTCTTGATTTTTTGAATGAATTTTTGTGAGATTTGAATTAAAACTTATCAATTATTTAGGAATAATCAAACAAATACTGATTCCAATGTCACCCACTATCGCATGCACAATCCCAATAATTTTAAAGGGAGTATTTTGAGTATTTGGGAGTGAAGACAAATGCTGAATTTTGGATTTTCCAAGTATTCATACCTAGTACAAATATACTCTACGCGATCTATAGACAAGGCTCCTGATTGTGGATCTGGGACTAACAAGCATCACGATCGCGTATATTATATGCCATGATCGTGAAAAGAAAAAGGGAAATGGGGTATGATTTCCTGAGATAGTTACATGTATCTGGGATAGGTTTTTTAGGTCACATGTATGTCTGTGATGATCACGAAGAGTATTCATGGCTACACCAACAGATGATACACCAACAAATTTCATCTCAGAATAGACTTTTGAAATGATACTTGAAATGCGTTCAGAAACCTATGAACACAAAAAATATATGCTACCTACATGAAAATGACATTCGATACTCAACAATGCAGATGAAATTCCAATTTGAATAATTTGAGCTAAATTTTGACTAAATTCAACAGCGGGCCAAGAGCACAAATATTTCAATCGAGTACACAAAATTAGCTCAGTAATCCTCGAACGAACATCTCAACTTATCAAACTTGATATTTTGGAGCTGATGGCACAGTCAGATTCTATCCAAGACTTCGATCATGAAAAGTTAACTAAAGTCAAACTTTTTAACTCAAAACTGCCTAAAGCAAAAAGTTAAATAAAACCAAAACCAAGGCCTCTGGTACAAACGAAGAGTGAGTTAATAAAAATCCACATTCTAGAGCTAATAGAACTGTCGAAATTCAGTTCTACATTTATTTTCATAGAATGTTGATCGAAGGCAATAATTTTTTATAGTTATTGCTCTAGAATAGGAAATAGACATTAATGACGTAGAAACTGAACATCTGGTCTTGGTATGTCATAAATGAATTAGGACCAACATGAAAGCTCTAAGATGCAAGAAAATGTAAAAGTAAAAAAATTACTGTAAGGGTCATTATAACATCCAGTACTAAAAAGGCCTTTTGTCCTCAAAAGTTAGAACAAAGAAGTACCTAAAGGCATAAATAGGTAGGGATATTAAAATATAAAATCCCTCTAGATATCCTAAGTATCCTCCTCTACAAAACGATCCCTCTACTAAGCCTTAACCATAAGAATATCCTATTGTCAACTTCCTCACCTTCCTAGAAAAATTAAATACTGGCTTCTTAACAATAGATAACCCCTCATCGACCTCAACCAAATAATAAAAAAGCACATATCACTTATATGGGATATACCGTCTCGACATAAATACTTGGAAAACTAGATGCACAACTGAAAACATCAAAGGCAAAACTAACTTATAAGCAACACTAAAATACTGATCAAGTATTTAAAAATGGTCAATATACCAGGGTTAAGCTTTCCCCTCTTCCTAAACCTCATCATGGACTTTATGTCTAGTATCTGCGATAAAACTCGATAACCAATACTGAACTCCAAATCACGATGATAGTGGTCTAAGTAATTCTTCTGTCTACTCTGGCTGCCCGAAGTCTATCTTGAATTAAATGAACTCTGTCTAAAGCATCCGAAAGAAGCTCTATTCTTTGAGGTCTACTGTCAAACACATCCATGCAACAAAAAAATGACACTATCTATCATATGAATCCTCAAAAGGGGCCATCTGAATACTAGAGTGGTAGCTGTTGTTATATGTAAACTATACCAAGCCTAAATGCTTATCAAAAATAACCACCAAAATAGAGAAAAAAATCTCTATACATGTCCTCTAGGACCTAAATAGCCCTCTTAGACTGTCCGTATAGCTATGGATTAAATGTTATGCAGAAGAAAACCTCGGTACCTATACCACGCTGAATTACCTCCAAAACTAAGATTTAAATTGAGTACCACAGTCTGAGATAATACAAATCGAAATACCATGAATTCTAACCACCTGTTTAAGATAGATATGGGCTAATGTATCTGAACTATATAAAGTGTGAACCAAAATAAAATGCGTAGACTTGGTCAAGCTATCAATAATAATTCAAAAGGAATCATCGGTGTGAGAAGTCTGAGGTAAACTTGAAATTAAATCCATACAAATCCACTCCCACTTCCACTGGGGAAAGGGAAGTCGATGCATCAAACTTAACCTTCTGAAAGTTCAAACACCATCATATTAACTTTGCAATATCCTTCTTCATACCATCCGAATACTAAAGCTATCTAAATTCCCCATACATCTTTGCTGTACCTTTATGGGCAAAATAACAGGAACTATGGGCTTCATTGAGAATCAACTGAACTAAATCAGAAACCCACGGAATACAAATCCTAACCTCAAATCTCAAAATACCATCTAAATCCACAATAGCTCTGTGGTGATAACCCTACAATGGTCGATCATGAATGTCAACTAAGACTTGGTCCTCTAACTGGTGTGGTGAATCTGGTCAAATAAAATAGGTTTGGCAATAATATTCGCAAGTACATGAGCAGAACCTATATGATCAAGTCTAACCAATTGGTTAGCCAAATGCTGTATGTGTAAGTCTAACGTCCTCTCAGAAACTAGTAAAGCATCAAAGCTACCCATACTCATCGACTTCTGGCTCAAGGCATATACTACCACATTAACCTTGCCTGGATGATATCGAATAGAAATATCATAGATCTTCAGGAACTCAATCGATCTCTTCTAGCGAGCACTATGATCCATGCGACTCATAATGCAATGAATATTATGATGATCAGTGAAAATATCACAATGAACCCCATAAAGATAGGGGCACCAAATCTTGAGAACAAGACCACAGTGGCCAACTCAAAATCATGAGCGGGTAGTTGCAATTGTGAACCTTCATCTATATTGAAGAATAAGCAATAAATCAACCTTGATGTATCAATACACAACCATGACCAACATCAGAAGCATCACAAAAAATCAAAAAACTTTAACCCTCAATTGGTAAAGTCAAAACAGGAGAAGATGTTAAGATAGTCTGTAGCATTTGAAAGCAAGCCAAACACTCATCTGACAACTTGAAAGGAACATCATTTCTTGTAATCTATTTAATGGTACCACTGTGGAAGAGAAACCCTTAAAAATCGACGGTAATACCTAGCATATCAAGAGAAATTATGAACCTTGGTAGGAGTAGTTGGTCATGACCAATCATGAACAGTTGCCACATTAGTTAGATCTACCATAATACTCTCTTTGGAAACCATATGTTAAAGAAATGCTACTGAATCCACCCTAAACTCATACTTTGAGAAATTGGCATACAAGTGGTGGTATCTTAAAGTTCCAACAACAATCCACAACTTCCTCTTATGATTCTCTACTCCTCGAATACACATGGATATCATTTATGAACACAATCATGAAGGAATCAATGTATAATTTGAACACATAATTCATCAAGTCTGTAAAAGCTAAAAGGGCATTGGCAAACCTAAAAGACATCACTAGGAACTCATAATGACCATAATATTTCCTAAATGTTTTCTTAGGGATGTCCTCCACACTAATCCTCAACTGGTGGAACCATATCTCAAGTTATTCTTAGAAAAAATCACAAAACCCTGAAGCTGGTCAAATAAATAATCAATCTGGGAAATAAGATACTTTTTCTTCATAGTGACTCCATTAAGCTACTTATAATCAATACACATGTGCATAGAGCCATCTTTCTCCTTTACAAATGGCGCATGGGCACCCCAAGGGGAAGTAATAGGCTGAATAAATCCCTTATTTAACATATACTAAAATTGAGTCTTAAGCTCTTTCAACTAAGTAGGTTGTATAACATATGGAGCAATATAATTTGGACTGGTACCCAACTCTATTTCAATAATAAAGTCAATATCTCTCTTAGGTTGTTGGTTTCGGAGGTCAGTTGGAGACACATAAAAAAAATTGCTAACAATAGTTACCGACTATGAATATGTAAACACTCATATCTCTAACCTATGTAAGGTAATCCAAAAAAATACACGAGTTACTAAGTGACTAGAATGAAGGAAGGATATGATCCCCATTGGTATGGGACTAACAAAACCCTACCACACAACTATCAATTCACCGGGAATAGCTAAGGTTATGATCTTAGTAAAAAAATCCATAAGTACACTATGAGGGGATTATAAGTCCATGCCTAGTATCACATTAAAATCAACCATATCCAACAATATCAAATCATCCCAAGTCTTAAAATCCACAATAATCACAGAACATGATCTCAAAACACGAACCACTACTAAAAATTCACCTACTGGGGTAGAGATAGATAAAGGCACATGCAATGACTCACTAGAAAAACCCAAACACGGAGCATAATAAGAAGATACATAGGAGCATGTAGATCCTAGATCAAATAAAGATGAAGCGGGCTGATAACACATAAAGAGAGTACCTGTAACTACAAAATCGATGGCCTATACCTCAAGTCTACTTGGAACAATATAAAAATGTAAGTTACCACCACCAGGACCACTATCACAACCTCCGCCCCTACCATGCCAAGGTGAACCTCAAGGTGGAGCATTACTACCCCTACCCTAACTGGTTAGTTCATAATAGGAACTGGAGCAACAAGAGGCTAAACAATAGTTTGAACTATAACCTCTAGGTATAATCTCTAAGTTGCATATAGAGAAACATTCATAACATGATCCCACTGACCTACCCTAACAATATGAGCTAATTGAACAAAAATTCCCACCACGGCCTAAATAACTTGACCCCTTGAAAATTGACCTTCATAAGAAAAACTTTGTATACTATCGACAAAAGTCTTTAAAGAAACACACAAGAGATGACTAGACTATCCCTAATATTGAACCACTCAACCAGAACCTTGGTGACGAGAGGTACCACCCCAAGATCCATAACCTCAACCACCAAATGTTGAATCACTGAACCAGCCTTGGTGATGTGGCCTCTTCTCTTCTAACTCTCTCACCATGACCAAGGTCCTCAAATATATGGGTATGGTCATGATTAGTCTATAAAGATGATCTGGTATCAACCAATACCTCAGCGATCCAATGGTTATTTGTATTTAAACTAAACAAAAAGTGACTGATCCTCTATATCTCAATTGATATGTAATTGGCCCCAAATGTCGAAAATCTATGAAACTCGACCTTATACTCAGTAATAGCGATAGAACACTAATGAAGTCTAATAAACTCTTCTCTCATCCAATCCTACTTTGTATTGGAGATATATGTCTCCAGGAAAGTATCATAAAAAGTACTTCAAGAAATAAAAGTATGATAGGATAACCTAGTTGCAGAGTAAGAACTCCACCACTACTTAGCGAGGCAGCCAATTTGATACATAGTAAAGTCTAAACCATGATTCTTCAATAGGATGAGGTTATGTAACCCCTTATGACACCTATCAAAAAATCTATCTTATCCTCACTTGAAGTGCTAGTGAACCTGGGAGAATCCAACCTAAAAAGTTCTACCCAACGACTTCAGATTAGAGTCATATATTTGGAAGATATGAAGGCATGGGAAGAGCAACAAAAGGCGTAGGTACCGCAGGTGCTAACGGAGTATAGGCCTCTGGTCGAGGCATCTAAACTGGAAAGGCTAAAATAGATAGTGGTACACCCAAACTAAAGGAACTCAACGCCGGTGGCACTCTCAAAATGAATAAACTTGGGGTTGAAGTCGGAATCCCACCTATTGGATGTCATGATATACTAAAGAATAGGAATGCCTCCAACCTTGATCTCGTCCACGAGATCAATACATACCTTGACCTTATACTGGAGTTCTAGCTTGGGTGTGATAGTCTCTCCATCTCTTGTTGTATCTGATGATCTTGTACATGCCATCTACGAAAGAGTGAAAAAAACAAATGAGATTTTAAGAGACTAGCTAGGATACACTTCTTGATATAGAAATGAAAAGATAATGACTTCATAAAGATATCACTATATCCTCCCAAAGATAGGATACATACATCATCATACCCGATCCATAGGTTCCTACTATACACTAGCTCATGTACTGAGGATACCTACAACCTAGTGATAAATTACCAGTTTGTCTTGATCCAATTTCTCAAGTCATGAGGGTAACTATATTCCACTAGAGGAGAACCACCCAAAAAGTATACCTATACTGGAAAGCCACTAAAGCGGGAGATAAACATAAACAAAAAGGGTAAAAGCAGAAGTCTAATACAATAAGTAATATCCCAAAACTGGTATCAAGTACATGATCCACTATAATAAATGATACAAGTGATATAAGTCTTATAGTAACAAGATTATCTATCTTTAAAGTTTGAACTGAATGAATAGAGTAATAAAGAAGGGAAAAGGAAAACCTTCGAATTCCATAAGACACCATCTAACTCAACAATAACTAATCAACACGAATTAACAGTTAGCAGGGTCTACTTATACTCGAGATCTGCATCACAAGATGTAAATGTGTAGTATGAGTACCAAATAGTCAAAGAAATATGGTCCCTAGTAGGCATCATTGGCTGTCTAGGCCCATATAACATATAAAAGTAGAAAGTATGAAGACAAATGAATACCACAGTGAACCAGAAAAATAGAGTATATACGGAAGGCTAGCTAACAAGATATAGAAAGGTAAACTACCTTAGAAGCATAGATAATAGTATGGCCGATTCAGGAAACAAGGGACAAAACATACCTAATCCATGCTCAACTAATAATATATAGATAAAATGACAGGAATGATGATATACTGGTAACTAAAAAACAAGAATGGAAGAAAGGTTAATTACAACAAGTATCGAAATAAAAGAAGCATGAAAGGGCTCCCATCACATATATATAGCTAATATCAGC
>JBDJHY010245337.1:0-10764 GCA_039654485.1 Withania somnifera
GGTTTAACGAAATCACAAAAAACACGAATCCGAAGCCCAAAGGGCAATTATTTTTGGTATTAAACCAAAACGGGGAAAGCGTTGCGGTTTAAGTGACAAATAAAACTTGTGATTTATTTTTTGTTGGATCTGGCACGTCTTGACTAATTTTTTTATCGCATGACACGAAAACTATTTTGTTTTATTACATATCTCCCAAGGCTGCACGACATTGTAGCTTTTTCTTAGAATGGTGTGCAAAGCTGCACGACCTAATATTCTCTCTGAACCCCGCATATTCCTGACATCCTATGACGTTATATCTCCTACAAACATACAATACTCCAACTATTCCCACAGATACTTCTAAAAACTTCAAAGTGCCTATTTTTTCTTTTTCTCTTCTCTCAAAAAAAACCTAATACTCATACCTTTATTCATTATCTCCACAAAACTAAAATCCTCTCTATCCTTTGTTCAACTTCAACAAGGTATGTTTTAAATTTTATATATTTATTATTTTAATGCTCATATATTTTTAAGTTGGACTAAATGGCTATACATAATATTTTAAAACTCGATAAATTGATTTTAGTAAAATTTGATATGGGTTTTTGTTGGTTTACTTGTCTTTGTTGGGGTTGCTAGATTGAATTTTATTAGTTGAATATTCTTTTTAAACTTAAGAACAATGAAAATTAGGGATATTGGTACTTGATGTGCATATATTGTGTTAAAACTCATCTTTTTGTGTATTTTAAAAGAGTTTGATCTAGATTTTGCAGAAGAAAACTTGTATTGTCGTGTTGGGGTTGCTAAATTGTGTTATATTAGTTGAATGTTCTTTTTGAGCTTAAAGATTATGCAAAGCTGAAGAGAGCATTCTTTGATTTGTAGAAAGATGATGGTTCTAGTTTAGGAATAGAGGTATTTTAGCACGCATATATTGGTTGTTCTCTATTTTTATTTTAGTGGTAGTATCATAAATAGTAATTAAATAATTATTTCATATATGTTATCTCTTTTAGCGGTAGTTTGATTTTTTTATGTTCTTAGTTTTTTTTAAGTTTTACTTTTTTCTATTGTTTTATGTTTTTACTATTCTTTTTGTGTATAGAAATGAATCGTCCACTTGTAGACCTACATCCTGATCTAGTATAATATGATATATTAATGTTACAAGCTAAACATAGGTCTGAAGCTATGTGGAATGGGACAAAATGGGAGAAGAAGCTTGTTTAAATGCTCGTCGAGCTGATAAAGTATTTTGCGAACACGTTAAATGTCATCCATTACATAGGGGAGTTGTGAAAGTTGAACTCATGCACTATGACTTTGGACTAATTACAGTGTTGGTAGAGAGATGGCGGCCGGAGGCATACCCTTTCCAGATACGTTCTGGTACCTTACAGGATGTCGAACTTATGTCTGGCATGGTTATTGATGGAAATCACCTACTTCAAGAAGGTGCCAGAAATTTAGGAATTATTGGATAACAATAAATCATTAACGACTTTATAGGTTGGAGGATAGAGGAAAATATTTTTAATGGTATTAGCAGAATATATATAGCTAGTTTAGTTCAACATAAATAATTTGGATGAAATCACATATGAATCACCAAAAGATGTTGTGCAGCAAAGAGTTAGGTTGTATCTACTATGGTTGTTTGGTGTGGGACAGTTTTTTTGGATAAGACTGGTTGTCAACTCTTTTTAGACTACTACTCGACATGCGTGACTTAAATGCAATGTCGACACATGCTTGGGGAGCGGCAACACTGTCATACTTGCACGATTCTTTATGTCGTGCTACAGTGTCCACGGCTAGATATGTTTGTGGATTCATTTCTTTATTGCAGGTATCTGTTTTGTGTGTCTTAATTGTCTTTATTAGTACAAGCTTAAAATTTTATATAATATAGGTATGGCCCTAGATAGAAAGAAGTGGAGGACGAGTACCAGGATAGAAGGTTTGCGGTCATTTTTTGTTGGATAGTAATCTTATTGTCGTAGAGGGTTAGAAGCCATAATTCCGTAAGTGTCGAGTCTACCTCCCAGATTTTTAGGTAGGTTGGTTGCTTCATAAAGGGTGAGTTTACTAATATTTATTGATACCCTTGCATTTGTTGTTATCGTATTGTTTTTCTTATTGTTTTCTTTCCCATTATGCCTTGCTAATATATTATGCCTTTTTTTTCTATATATTTTTAAGTTTTAAATTATATGGTTCAAATTTTATTTGATATTTTGTATATTGTACTGTCATGTGCCGAGGATCTTCCGGAAACAGTCTCATGACCTGACTAGGTAGTGGTATGGATAGTGTATATTCTACCCTCCCTAGACCCATGATATTTAGAAATATACTGAGTATGTTGTTGTATAGGTATGGGCATGTATTATCTCAATGCAACCTTTACCACGCCAATATATACCTCTATCACACACAATGCTTGCACTTAAGTGGAGTCGTAACAGAATTCACCAAGATGAAGTGCGGATGCGGTTGGCATAATCAGGAATGTATTGGACAAACTAACAGATGTCCAGGTAATTTAACTTTTAATTTATTTTATAATTTGAAATTATAATTTTTAACTATTTTCTATTTTTATAGTTAGTTTAAGAGCCTAATTTGAAGAAGTCATTAATGGACTCAATGATTGGTGGCGGTAGGGCCGATTAATTTGGATGGCATGCATGCCACTTATTTGTGGAATCTACTGTGAATGGTATACGGTGGACTGCGTGGTTAGACAATTTGCTAGTGTTCAACATATACCTGCACCATGTATTGAGTTTAACCCACTCCATTTCAACTGTGACAAGCATTTTAGAATAACACCAGAGGACTTACAAATCTTTCAACATACACAGTTTATATGGGAAAATAAGCAAGATCATATCTTTCACTCGTATTTAGGAATTAACCAATCAAAGTATAATCTTGTACTTAGACCATTTGCGCATGTTCATCGAAAATCCAAACATCGTTGTCGCTATAGGATATCAACATATGTCTAAGAGACATGAGGTTCTGGTACATACCTTTTATTTTTTTATATATATTGTCACTATATAAAAAAAATTATCACTTCATTGGATACAAGATGATTTACAAAATAAATACTAATAAAAACGATAGGACATTGAGGAAATAATTCATGAAGTATAAAAGAAACTCTAGTTGAAGAGTTGAAGCATATTGGTTGATAGTGATCCAAGTAGTATAACTTTATTATCATTGTTGTTATTATTATTATTATTGTGTTGGAAGACATGAAAAACAATACAAGATTGCTCGACAAATTGACAATGATGCAAACCAATCTAACAAAGTGAGGCAATTGGCAATCATGTTTGGTCGTATTTCGATTGAGTCGATGAATGCTACACACTTGAGAACGCAATTGACTTTTGATCCAACATGTACCACCAAATGAATATGAAAAACTGCAATTTGTGCAAGTTCGTTCCCATATGCACACTTGTACAGGTGTGCAGCATTCCTAATGAAGTGATGTCAATTTTTTATATGTATAGACAGTATGTAAAACAAAAAAAAGGTATGTACCAGAATCTTATGCCTCCCAAACATATGTTGATATCCTATAGCAATAATGATGTCTGAATTTGCGATGAACATGCGCCAATGATGTAAATACCAAAGATTATACTCATTGGTCAATCCCTAAATACGGGTGAGAAATATGATTTGCTTATTTTCCAAATAAATTGCATATATTGAAAGATTTGTATGTCCTTTGGTGTTATTCTAAAACGCTTATCACAATTGAAATAGAGTGGGTTAAACGCAATACACAGTGTTGGTATATGTTGAATACTACCAAATTGCCTACCCACACGGTCCACCATATCCATTCGCGCTAGATTGCACAAATAAGTGGCACGCGAATTGATCGGCCTCATCGACACTAATCAGGCAGTTCATTAATGACAGCTTCATAATAACGCTCCGAAACAAACTATAAAAAGATAATAATTAAAAATTATACCATCAAAGCTTCAAATTATAAAATAAATTAAAAGTTAAATTACCTGGGCATCTATTAGGTTGTAAATAAATCCCTCGTTACGCCAACCACATTCCGCACTTCATCTTGGTGAATCCTGTTATGACTCCACTTACGTGCAAGCGTTGTGTGTGAATGAGGTACAAGCTTGCACAGTAAAGGTTGCATTAGGATAATACGCTCCCAAGCCCATACCTACATTATATAAATTTTAAAATCAGATAAAACATGTACTAAAAAAGACAAGTAAAACACACAAAAAAGTTAACAACTCACATACCTACAATAAAGAAAGGAATCCACAAACATCTCTAGTCGTGGACATTGAAGCACAACGTAAAATATTGTATAAGTATGACAATGCTGCCACTTCCCAAGTCAGTGTAGACATTCCATTTAAGTCATGCATGTCGACTAAATAGTCTAAAAAAATGTTGACAATAAACTTATCCGAAAAAATAATCCCACCAAACAACCAGAGTTGATACAACTCAAAAAAATCTTCTGGTAATTCATCTGTAATTTAATCCAAATTATTTGTCCTGAACTAAACCAGCTGAATATATTCTGGTAACACCATTAAAATCATTTTCCTCTATCCCCAAACCTGTAAAATCGTTCATGATCTGTTGTCATTCAATAATTCCTAAATTTCAGGCATCCTCCTGAAGTACGTGATTTCCATAAATAACCCTGTCGAACATAAGTTCGACATCCTATATGGTAATGGTGGCCTCACCAATACTCGCGTGTGGAAAGTATGTGTATCCGATAGCCATCTCTCTACCAATGCAATAATTAGTCCAAAATCACAGGGTATAAATCCAACCTCTATAACTCCCCTAATATCGTACATACCTAACAAAAAATATGTGGATGTAATGGATGGCGTTTAACGTATTGTCAACATTCTTTATCAGCTCGACAAGCATTTAAAAAAACTTCTTTTCCAATTAAGTCCCTATTCCACACCGCTTGGGACCTATGTTTAACTTGTAACGTCGATGTATGTCTACAGGTAGACGATTCATTTCTATACACAAAAAAATAATAAAATAATATAAAAAACAAAACTTAAATAAATAACTAAGAAAAAAATAAAAAATAAAACTAACACTACAATAACTTATATGAAATAATTATTTAATTACTATTTTAAATTTGAAAAATTCTGGCAGACCTACTCCACTCCTTTTTTTAAGGTTGCTTATAAATAGGGTTTAATATCCCCTTTCTCCGATGAGATCTCCACTTAGACGAACAAAAAATTACATCCATAGATTTCTCAGATTTGAGACAACTTGTTTTTGGAACGATTACAGGCTATGTCAAGCAAACACACCGCTAGTCGGGCCTTGCTTCTCCGACAGATTTCTGGGATGCATCAGGCATGTCAAGATTTCTCTTCCTTTTTCTTCTCTTCTTTTCTCTTAGCTATCTTCGTGGAGATATTTTTGGTGACTCAAATTCAAGAGATAACCTACCGGCAACCAATTTTGACAGCAAATTGCTGAAATTCACCAAATCAAGCAAGAAATTCATCTTTCCTCCCAGATGAACCCTGGTGATTTCTACCCTGATTCATTATTTCTCACTGCTTTACTTGACATTTTTATCTTAGATATTACTAGGTTTCTTGATTGTCTCTTTAGATTGGAATCTGTTACTTTCCGGTCATTGTTTACTATTGCTTGTTGGCTTCTTGTATTTAGGGTGTTGTAATATACTAGTATAGTGTTGTAGTTCCTAATCATTTTCTTGTTCTTGAGTATTATGAGTTACATAATATCACAGTTGTTTTTAGTTTAGTTTAGTCGGTACTGTTAGTATCCTCGGTTTAGCTTGCACTTTCTTTAGTGGCTTGGTAGATAACAATAGCATAGGGTAATGTCATCGGTTGAGCATGAGATTGGCTTTAGATTTGGGGTTGAGTTAAGAAATTAAGGGGGGGTTAGGTGGGTTAAGAAAGTGTCTAGGTTGAGAGTAGGGTCTTGAAACATAAAAACTTTACAAGAAAAGTCCATAAAAGTAGTAAGGATTCTTAGGAAGAGGAAGATTAATATAGCTTGTGTTTAGGAGACAACTAGGTAGGTACTAAGGCGAGAGATGTAGACGGATATAAGTGTGGTACTCAAGAGGTGTGAGGACTACAAAATGGGTAGGTATTTTAGTGGATGAAGAGTTGATAGAAGATGTGGTAAGAGGTAAAAAGGGCAAACGATAGGATGATGTTGTTTAAGTTGGTCATTGGTAAGTCGACGGTGAATATTTTTAGTGCTTACGCTCTACAAACGGGCTTGGATGAGGAGCAGACAAGCTTTTGGGAGGCTTTGGATGAGGGGGTAAGAGTTGTGCCAACGCTGAAAGCTTTTCATAGGAGGAGATTTCAATGGACGCATTGGGTCTTCCCCTAGATGTTACGTCGATGTGCATGGAGGCTTTTATTTCAGGGAAAGGAATGAAGGAGGAGCGTCGCTTTTGAATTTTCTAGAGACTTTAAGTTGTTGGCAGCAAATTCGAGCTTTCCTACGAAGGAGGAGCACTTGATTACTTTTTTTAGTTCACTAGCCAAGACTCAGATAGACTTTTTTCTCCTTTGGAAGGGGGATAAAGGTCTTTGTAAAAATTGTAAGATTATCCCGAGTGAGAATTTCGACTCAACAAAATCTTTCGATGATGGATTTGGTACTAAGAAAAAGAGGGAGAAGAGGGTTGTGCATGATCGGCCTATTATTCAATGGGTTAGCTTAACTATGGGCTCGTTTGGATTTACTTAAAAAAGTAATTTTTAAAATGTCAAACTTCAACAACTTTTAAGTTAAAAATACGAAGTAGGGGTAACCTAATTTTAGTTTTAAACTTTTTATAAATAAATCTTAAATTTTTTTAAGTCGTTTTTAAAATATACAAACACTTGGCTGAAAACTACTTAAAAGTTGGTTTGACCAACTTATAATCAAAGTCAAACGGGTCCTATGGCTAATGCCCTAGAGATAGGAGAGAAGTTGATGGATTTGGGGGTTTGGAAAAATAGTGAGGATGCGAATAGTATGTGGGATAACGCTGCGAATTGCATTAAGGACTGGTGGTAAATATGGAGGTACAGGGGAAGATGGAAGCTTAGAAGCAGGCTTACACGAAGATGGTAGAAAGAATGACCGATAAGGAGAAATGATTAAATAGGGACGAGTATAAGATGGCTAGGATGGAGGTTAAGTTAGAAGTCATAGCGACTAAAACAACAGCTTCCGAAAGCTTGTACGCTGAATTAGATATTAAAGGTAGGGATAAGAAGTTATACAGGCTTGTGGCGAGGGCGAGGAGGACCCGTAACCTTGACCAAGTGTGTTATTCATCTCGTTAGGAGACTGGTGGAACAATATAGGATAACGAAAAACGACTTGCACATGGTATTCATTGATTTAGGAAAGGTGTACGATAAAGTCCCCATGAAGATTCTTTAGAGGTGCTTGGAGGCTAGTCGTGTTCCGATGGTGTACACTAAGGCGATTAAGGACATGTAATATAGAGCCAAGGCTTGTATTAGGACAGTGGGAGGGGACTCGAAGCACTTTCCTGTATTGATGGGGTTGCACCATGGATCGATCATTACTTCTTTTTTACTTGCTTCGGTGATGGAAGTATTGACACGCAAATTCAAGATGAAGTGTCTTGGAGTATGTTGTTTGTGGATGACATAGTTTTGATTGACAAGACCTGAAGCAGAGTTAATGCTAAATTGGAGGTTTGAAAACAAACCCTTGAGTCTAATGGGTTTAGGTTGAGTAGGATCAAGATGGAATATTTGGATTGCAAGTGAGGTGAGGTGGCGATGATGCTAACGTGATTGTGAAATTGGATACTCATGTTATTCTTAATAGAGATAGTTTCAGGTACCTTGGGTCTATGATCCAACACAGGGAGATTGACGAGGATAAAAGGACGGATTGCATACACTCTACCCTCTTCGAACCCCACCCTGTGGGAATATACTGGGTATGTTGTTGTACTATTTTTAATTTATGAAACTACCACTAAAATAAAATAGATAAGAACCAATATATGCACACTAAAATACCCGTATTCCTAAGCAAAACCATTATCTTTCTACAAATCAAAGAATACTCTCTCCAGCTTTGCATAATCCTTGAGCTCAAAAAGAACATTCAACTAATATAACACAATTTAGTAATCCCAACACGTCAAAACTTCTCGTCTTCTCCAAAATTCAGAACAAGCTCCTTTAGAGTATACAAAAAAGACGAGTTTTAACACAATATATGCACATCAAATACCAATATCCCTAAAAAGTCATGATTTTCTAAAAAATAAATAACATTCTCTTTGAAATAGCATAATTCTTAAGCTTAAAAAGAACATTCAACTAATAAAATTCAATCTAGCAACCCCAACAAGGACAAGTAAGTAAAACAACAAAAACCCATATCAAACTCTACCAAAATAAGTTAATTCATTGACCTTTAACACATTATATGTACCCATTTAGTCTAACTTAAAAATATAAATGCATTAAAATAATAAATATATAAAATTTTAAACATAACTTGATGAAGTTGAACTACAGATAGGGAGAATTTTAGTTTTATGGAGTTTAATGAATAGAGGAATGATTATTAGGATTTTCTGAGAGAAGAGAAGAAAGAATAGGCTCTTTGAAGTTAGTAGAAGTATTCCGTGGGAATAGCTGAAGTATTTAATGTTTGTAGGAGATATAATGTCGCATGTCACAGGATGTCAGGAATATGCAGAGTTCCAAAAGAATATTAGGTCGTGCAGCTTTGCAAAAGTTGCAATGTCATGCAGCTTGGCAGACATATATTAAAACAAAGTTGTTTTCTAGTCTTGCAACAAAAAATAAAAAAGAAATTAGTCAAGTCGTGCCAGATCCAGAGACAAATAATTCACAAGTTCTATTTGTCGCTTGAACCCGCTTTACCCGTTTTGGTTTAATTCCAAACACAATTGCTCTTTTGGCATTTTCGCTTTGAAAACTTGCCCTTTGGCTCCAAATTTCAAAAAATACTAAGTCATTTTTCCATCTCATGGACATAGTTACCTAATACATGCCAGCTGGCACAGACACCGCCATTATAAAAATTAAAAAAAAAGTTTTAACGGAATCATCTTCTAGTATTATAGAGTTGAACTAAATAATTATCTCAAACTCTTCGTTAACTGAAAAAATGAAAAATAGTATGACGGCTAAATCATTTTCATCATATATTTTACACAAACTTTTAATCAATCGGATGAAAGAGAATACAAATTCATATCAGAATCGGAAAATAGAAAATTGCATTAAAAAAAACTCCTTAAATTGTAATATTCCAATAATATACCAGAAACCAAACACCGCAGAAGCTAGGGCTTTGCTCGTATTTTCAACATCTCCGTATAGAAATGAACGTAACTTAACACGGATGACGAGGAAATATATACCTGGTTGGAAGAAAATTGGTTTTCTGCAGTTGAGAAGAACGAGTGTTAACTGCACAAGTGTCTCGGGAGTCAGCGTTTGTTTGAGCGAAACAGAAAAGGGTAAAGAATCTAGGGTTAAGCTCACCCACAATTCCCACGTTGTGTTCGTCTCATGGGTCATATGCTTTCGGCCCATTCTCTTTTTCTTTTTCTTTTTTCAAAGAGATTTTTATGGTGTACAACATATTTTGGATGATTAACTATGTAAATGACAATTTTTATATTTTTTCATAAATAGCATAATTTATATCATTTTAGCAGGCATATTAGATGGGGATAGTTTTTTAAAGGAGTTGAGGGCATAGGCATTATTGGGAAGACGAGGCATTAAATTGGGGTTTATCGAGACTAATGTTATGAGCTTTTGGAATAAAATGGAATCTTCGTAAAATTGATCATTATGAGTCTTACAACGAATTTGATTGGCAAGTTCAATGGCAACGAAAAGGGGATTCATTAGCCCATTATTTAGTATGAATCGGTGAAATGACAGAATCCAAAAAGAAATTTCAGGAGGGCCTTACGAAAAATTTAGAAACCGGCATTTTGGCAGATTAAAAGATTTTGAATGGAATGATTTTGAATATTGGTTTATCAGTAAAAAACCTTTAAAATGGTCAATATTAATATATATTATAACATTATGGTACAAAATTTATTTTGTATTTTCATAATCCTACCAAGATTTGGCCATAAGCGTAAATTAATTTTTTATATATATATTTATAATATTGTATCATATATTATTATATATAAAAAAATATTTTTATTTTAGGTGATTTTTGTTTTTTTTTAATTTTATACACACTTGTACATGTAGATAAAAATTTAAACATTATGTATAAATATATATATATATATATATATTTGTTTAATTAAGTATATTGCTATATAATTTTAAAAAATAAATAAAATGACTGGTCTTATTTGGTCTACTTAATAAAAATTAAGTTTTAATTGGGTTATATTTTATAACAATAAAAAAGATATCTATTTTTATAATATAAAATTTATAGAGAGTATTAAAGGTAATTTTTTCTATTAACTGAGGTTCCACAAAATTAGGTACGCTTGTTTCTCTTTTTTCCTATTTCAAATTATCTCTCTTATAAATAACATTCATTTCCTAATTCTCCCAATATTTATTCTTTCTTCCCATCACAAATTAGTTGGCAATTTTTTTTTTAAAGTTAAAAAATATAAACTTGGACCAACATTTTAAAATATATTTTTTAATTATACTAAAAAAA
>JBDJHY010245347.1:0-10763 GCA_039654485.1 Withania somnifera
ATCTCATTTACAATTATTTATTTTTAGTTAATATTTTTAATTGAACATTCGAAGCTAAATTTGATGGATTTTGGAAGAGCAATCTTCTTCAACTTTCGTCATCAAATTATTTACTTTCAATTGTTTATGTCTTTTTTTACGCAGCTTGCTAATTTAATTGTAATTTTATTAAATTATGAAATTACTCTAAAAAAAAGTTTGGGAAAGAAGGAAAACAGTTCTAAGTTTTTTTAAAGAGGATGATGGGTTCTAGTTCATCTTCGCAACCTAAAGTTTTTTCATTTAGATATAATATTGATGTAGATGAAACTAATTTAGCCCCTCTACAAAATGTACTCATAGAAACTAATATTGATACTTCTCTAATTAATACCGAAAATTTTGAAAGAATGTATCACAATTTTGAAGAAGATTTAGATGAAAAATTAGAAGTAGACTTAGGTGAGGATTTAGATGAAACACCTATTAGTCCCGCTACCAAAGCGTCAACTCAGGCTCCAAATGAATTTGAGCCTGAGATTTGAGCTAGTTCCTCCCTTCTTCTCAAAGAAAAAAAAGGTAAGGCTCCCACAGGTCTCCCTAAAAAATCACCTATCTAGTATTTTTGTATTTTGAATAACGAAAAAACTTTTAATAGTTGTTGTTTTTGTAAAAAAAAATTGGGTTTATAAATCTGGTGGCACTGGGGTTCAAGGGGAGGGATGATTAGATATTTAGAATTAACTCATAAACGGGAGTGGCAGGAAAACTTGGCTAGTCTTGATCATGCTATGTCTGTTAACGATATTCGACCATCTTATGGACGTTAAATATGATCCAAGGTGAATTAAACCTTTATAACCCTGCTGACCCTCTTTCACAATGACCCTATAGCAGAGATCGTGATCGTAGAAATTTTGCCAAAATGATTGTTAGTTCTGGTTTGTCTTTTAGTTTTGGTGAACATCCTGCTTTCATTAAATATATTCGTGATACATTTAGTCCTAGTTATGAAGGTATATCACGAAGTATGGTTAAAAGAGATATATTAAATTTTCACGGACAACATTGTCAAATAATTCTTGAATATTTTGAACTAAATCCTAACGGCTTTGATTATTTAATTGTTACAATACATTGGATTGATTATAACTGGAATCTATAAAAATGAATTATAGCATATAAAATTTGTGCATTAAAAAAGTGACGCTTATACTGCTAGTACGATAGCGAATATTTTAGATTTTTATGGATTCTGTAATAATGTACTTAGTATTACACTAGATAATGTTTCTGCTAATTTAAATGCAATAAGCTTATTAAAAAGTAGGATTTATCCAATTTGCGCAGATGCTTTTCATGTTAGATGTGCTGGACATACATTAAATTTGGTTGTGAATGATGGTGTATAATTGTTTAAAAATAATTGTGAAAAAATTAATAATGCATGTTTTTGGATTTTTCATATGCATAAAAGTAGCAGAATTAATCACTTTAAGAATTTTTGTAATTTAGCGGGATTTCCCTATAGAAAGGTTCCTAAACATGTTAAAACTAGGTGGAATTCTTTTTACAAAATGCTTGAAGTTGCATATAAATATGAAAAACTTATTAATATGCATTTTTACGGGCATACTTCGAATTCTGAACATAAAATTATTGATGACGATTGGAAAAATATTAATGAACTTTTAATAATTTTGAAATGCTTTTACGAAGAGACAATAATTTTTTCTGGCTTATTTTATCCTACTGTTACCAAACAGAATTGCTTATATGATATTGATCACCTTTAAATACATAAGCAGAGCAGAGATTGCTTCAATATACAAAGAAAACTGAATAAAAAGAGTCAAGGATTACACAAAATAAGGGATATTTACAAGGTATGGAGGATATGAGAGATTTGCAAAATTACAAAGATAAAATAAAGAGATCCCCAGGATTATGTTTCCTTATTATGCTCCTGCAAGATAGCCTGTGGTTCAACAACACCTAGAGAGGAAACTTGTAGCAGGTTCAATCTTCGTAAGAGAGTCAGCTAGTGGCAGAGAAGATGGAACATGACGGATATTGAGAGACTTATCTCGAACTCTCTCTCGAACAAAGTGGTAATCCGAGTAAAGATGCTTAATCGTGTGTGAAAGGCTGGGTCTTGGCAGGGGTAAGTGGCACCAAGGTTATCGCAAAAGATGGTTGTCGTGTTTGGAGTATAGAAGCGGAGTTCTTTGAGAAGATTGACAATCCAGATTGTTTCTGCAGTAGCATGGGCAATGGCTTTGTACTCGGCTTCAGTGGAGGAGCGAGTTATTGTGCATTGCTTCTTAGACGACCAACTGATGGGAGAGCCACCAAGAAAGGAAACATATGCACCAGTAGAGCATCGGTCATCAAGATTCGCACCCCATTCAGAATCTAAATAAGTGATTAGATTCAATGGTGCAACTTGTCAAATGAGTAGGCAAAGGTGATTTGTACCTTTCAGATGTCGCAACACTTTTTTTGCAACTTGCAAATGTTGATTGGAGGGTTTGTTCATGAACTAAGATAAATGGTTGACAATAATGGAAATATCGGGTCTTGTAGTAGATAAATATTGTAGAGAACCGATGAGCTTCCTATAGACATTACAATCTGTAGGCAGGGATCTATCATCTAATTTTAAAATGGCTGAGGAAGCAAGGGGAGTACGGACTACTTTGGCCTCCATAATGTTGAAATGCTAGAAATATCAGTAATATATTTCTTCTAAGAGAGATACAAACTTCTGGAGCAGCAACAAACTTCAACAACAAGAAAATATGTCAAAGGGGATAAATTATTAAGAGAAAAATGGTGAGACAGTGCATCACTAACATGGAAAATTTTGGGTTTTGAAGATCCTGTGAGTATGATATCATCCACATAAAGGAGAATAAATACAAAAAAGTCTGTGCCATGGAGAATCAACAGAAAAGAATCTGATTGTGAGCATGCAAAACCAGTAAAGGCAATAAAATTCTTGAACTATGTATACCATGCACGAGGAGCTTGACCTTGATAGAGTCCATAAATTGCTTTGTGAAATTTGCACATACTATCGGGATGTCTTTTATCAGTGAACCAAGATGGTTGATCTATATAAACCTCGTTAGCTGGAGTTCCTTGAAGGAAAGCATTATTAACATCGAGCTGATAGAGAGGACAGTTGAAGTACGCAACAAACATCAATTGGAGATGAATAGTAATTGGCTCGACTACTAGGCTAAAAGTAAAAATAAAGTCAATACCTGGTCGTTGATAAAAACCTCGACTATCAATTTTCCTCTGTATCTTTCTATAGAACCATCTTGCTTGTGTTTAATTTGAAAAACCCACTTGCACCCAATTACATTCTGGGCATTAGATTTAGAAACTAAACTCCAAGTCTTATTTTTAACAAGAGCAACAATCTCCTCACACATTGTATCAAGCCAAGGAGCATGATGAACTGCTTGTTTGATAAGTTCGGGGAACCACTGTCGGGTCCGTAGAAACAACCAAAGCAGATTAATTTATAGTTTGGATTAAAATATTTTGTTGAGAGTGAGTAGAAACACAAGTAGGTGGTTGGGGAGGAGTAGACCTTTTCGGTTGCAAATAAGACGTTGGAACATCTGAGGAACTAGTTTCCTCATTATTGGTACCAGAAGGAGATGTGGGATGTGAATTTGGTTGTAATGGGATGAAGCATATGGTGCCTATTTGTTCTCAGTCGATAAAATACGAGCTGGCATGGGCACAGATAGAACATCTATTAGAAGAATGGGAGGAGATATTATTTTACGATGACATGCGCAATTGGTAGTTGCGTCATCAAGCCATGAATATATTTCTTGTGGTGTAACCTGAGGTAGCTCATGAGGAAAAGATGCAAAAGTAAAATTGTTCTCCAGGAATATTACATAACGAAAGAGAATTACTTTTAAAATAGATAGATTAAGGCATTAATAACAGTGATGGGTTACAGATTAACCAAGAAATACATAAGGGAGAGATTTAGGTTTCAATTTATGGTTATTATAGGGTTTTAACCACGGTATATCATAAGCACCTAAAGGTACAAAGAGAGGAATAATTAAGGTTAACATAAAAGAGAGCTTCGAATGGAGACTTCCCTTGAAGGATATGTATGGGCATTCAGTTTGATTAGGTAAATGGTAGTTTGACAAGAATAAGACTAGTATTGAAGAGGCATAGAGGCTTGATGCAGTAATGTTAAAGTTGCTCCATTATATGTCGATGGCGACGTTCAGCAATACTAATTCTTTGGGGATGTATAAGGGGATCAAAACAAATGTTACTGCCCATGTTAGTTAGCATCTTAGTTAAGCCTTCATACTCACCACTACCATCTGAATATACAGTGAGAATTATGGAAATAAAATACCTTTCAACCAGGAGTTTGAATTAATGAATATGGCAGCTATATTAGATTTGTGCTTAAATGGGAAAAGCCATATATACTTTATAAAATGATCAACAAATAGGATATTTAAGCTGAGTACCATCGTCAGAAGAAATGGGAAAAGGTCCCCAAACATCAGTATATAAAAGTTTTAATAGCTAAGATTTGGTTAAGGTTGATGTAGAGAAAGGTAAACGATGACTTTTATTGCAAAGATAAGAATTACAGATCTCTTGAGAAGAGAAGCAAACAGGTAACTTACATCTAAAAATAATGGAATTAAAAACTTTAAGATGTGTGTGACCAAGATGACGATGCCAGAGTGTTTGAGATGAACAATTTACAGCAATGATAAAGAAGGTAACTGGAGTTGGAGAAGAGACAGTCCACTCATAATACACGTCTTATTCGAGCCATGAGCCAAAGTTGTTCCTCTTCTCAAATCTTTTAGAATATAGTAAGTAGGACAAAATTCAATAGAAGTTTTATTTTTCTCATAAAAAAGTAACAGAAATAAGTTATCGATGAATATCTAGAGCACATAAAACAACTTTTAGAAAAAAGGTACGAGAGGGAGTAGGGAAAGTAGTATGACATGTGTGGGTTATTTTAATACCGTTACCATCACCAACTATTACATTATTCGTCCATGTGCACTCATAGTAAGCCTACAAATTCTGAGTATTTAAGATAATTGATGTGATGCACCCCTATCTATGACCCAATTTGTATTGATGGGTACAGTAGTGGATCAAAAATTAGTTGCAGCTTATTCATATTGTGATTTCAAGAGCGGCGAACTCGAGCAGTATGTTCTTATTTGTCACAATTGACATTGATTTCGAGTTCTATTGTTAGAGTTCCAAAAGCACCAATTATTACTGGAATTTGGTTGTTGTTGTTTCTGCCTGAATTGGGATTATTTTGAGGACTCGACCAATTACCACCAGATTGGTTGTTACGATTGTTGTTCAGCTACTGATGTTGTCGACCCGACCAATTACCACTAGATTGGCAGTTGCGATTACTGTTATGGTGTTGGTATTGTCACTAATTGAACTAAGCAGTAATCAGTGACATCTCAGGCTTGGGTGTGTGAAGAAGGAACAATTCTCGGCTAGTGAGTTTCTCAAAAAGCTATTTAAAGGTGATGGGGTTTTTTCGATCACAAATTGCAGAGTTGATGGCATCATATTCTGATCCAAGGTCGCTAAGTACTTGATTACAAGTTCATCATTGTTAATTGATGAGCTATCAACAGAAAATTCTTTTGAGATAGCTCGAATCTTATTGAGATATTGATCAATAGACTTGGTGCCCTTTATAAGGTGCATGAGAGAGTCACAAAAACTATAAATACGAGTTTGACTTTTGTTGGCATTTTGTTGCGCCAATTTTGTCCAAGCAATGTGTGCGAAAGATGTAAAAGAAATTAGAGGAGATATGGTAGGATTGACAGATGTTATAAGAGCATGATGAAGAAGGTCATCTTGTCGTTTCATGATTGATAGTTTGGTTCAGTTGGAGATGGATAGGGAAGGATATCCTCAATGTAGGAAAACAGATCATAGCCAAGGTAGAGAGTATCGACTTGAGCCTTCCAAGTTACATAATTGATGTTGCCAGCAAGACGTATAGACAGTTGGATAGTTTGATTAATAGTAACAATCTGTCCTCCTAAACTTAAAGTATTTATAACTGTTTGAGAGAAGGAGATACCTGAAGCATTGATTGGAGTTTGCACATCCACAATGTCGGTGTTTAAGTTGTTGGACGTGATGGCTAACAAAAAAGAGATAATATGATCGAAAAATCGTTAAAGTATGAGGTGCTCTAATGCCATAAAGTGGTTGAAGGATTTTGCAATGTATATTATGTATTACATTGATTATCTTTAAATACATAGGTAGGAGCATAGATTGCTTTACAATAAAAAGGAAACTGAATAAAAAGAATTAAATAATTACACAAAATAAGGTATATTTACAAGATGTAGAGGATATTAAATATTTTCAAAATCAAAGAAAATAAAAGGAATAGATCCTCAGGATTATGTTATGTACTAGTGAACACAAAGTAATATACATAACATAAAAAATACACGCAACATAATTTGATGCAAAATATATGCAAGCAATATGTAAGTTGCATGCATGGGCAGAGCTATCTGTAGCGAGGAATGATCACACGTATATAAATTGGTGAAAAATTATGTTGTGTATAGAGATTAAGTGTTAGCTATTCTGAGCTTTACATTTAAGTTTGCCTTCCCTTACCACAGAAGAGAAGAAAATTTGCGAACCTTTCTTCAAATTCTAAACTCCAGCATCGGCTGCATGATCAAACCAAATTATATATAATAACGTTTTTCTACACAAGATATATGTTTGATCAAATTGGATATAATTATAAAAATTTTGCTATTTTTTTATAATCCAAAAATCGTGTTATATATATATATATATATATAAGGTGTTCAATTGAATTATAGTCTTCCAAGAAATTATATTATGATGTAATATATGTATAATTTTTTAATACCTTAATACAAAAAAAACTTTTAATTTTTGGTTCGAACTATGAACGTGACATTTCTGCATTTTCTTGAATCCCATTATAATTTTTTTTATTTTGCTATTTCCTAAACCACTTTTTTACCGTTTCTTCATGACGTTAAGACTTATTTTAAATTTAAAAAATTAATATAATAGATAGTTAAAAAAAAAAAAAAAGACAGCCAACTAATCAGATGAATGAAGAGTATAACATATTCCGTCAAAATTGTTTCCCTACAATCATATTCTTAAATTAAAGTACATATTGAGATTTTTCTTTAATTTTATTTTTAGTCTTTCTTGAATAATGGAGGATCACAAATATAATGAAGATAATATTGTACCAAAACGCTAATAAAAAAAAAAAATCAAAGTGATATCAATCATCGGCTAAAACTCATCATTTTAGTTGGAAGTTGACATTACATTTAATATAAGCTATTGTACAAATACAAACTCATAATTTGTAGGCAGCAAAAAACAAGCTTCTCTAATATGAATGAAATTAAATAGATTACAAAAGATGAGCAAAATATATAAAATGAACAGAAAAGAGATCTAAGAAGAGAAAAGAAAACGAAGGATAAAGAAATATTGACATGTTTTAATTTTGATGATATGCATAAATATTGTCATTACGGGTAGAAGCTTAAAGGACAAATGAAAAGTATGAGAATGTAAAAGGGTGATATTTTTAATAAGTTTATGAATTTTTTCTTCAGGTGTAACTTATTGTGTATTTATATATTTTTTTTATAAATATATAATAATAGTGTTTAATAGAATATAATAATGTTTATTTTAATTAATAGACATTTATATTTTTATTCATAATATTATCACTTTATAGAGACATTATCATAATCTAATTTTTAGCTTGTAATATAGTGTATATGTGATGATGATGATAATTGGCTTTTAAGAACCTATGCAGATTGATCCAGACTAGATAGAGGCAATATATCAATATGCCAAACTTCAGTTTGAATGTGAAAATATATATACACGTTTAGATATTATTTATACTTTATATATATATATATATATCATTATCTAATTATATATCAATAGATGTTTATAGACTATTTATATAATTGATATAGTAAATTACTTTTATACAATATCAATACGTTACATATACATGTAGCTATTTTTTTTTTTGGCTTTTTTTTTTTGTGGCTAGTATATTTTTGGGCTATTTTCTTGTAAAAAAATATGATTATATTTGTTGCAAACTAATTACTTTATTGTACATGTATGAAATTATCCCAGTACAAAATGCCCTACAGAGGTAAGTGGTTATATTATACTTTAATAAAGTAGCACTCAAGAACATTGTTCTGTTGTTCTTAAATATATAATTTAATTTTTACGAATTTATCAACTACCTTAAAACCCAATAAGTAAATATAATTTAGATTAATTAGCAATTGAAGATATTCCGGGGCTACGGTGTTATTCACAATCATGCATAATATTATATCTTTTTTGACAACTTCACTTCTTTGATTGTTGATTTCGGAGTTTACCTCTAAGGAGGATGATCTTGAAGCACTAATCACTTTAGTGAGAGAGACTAGAAAAGAAGTTGCATAATCAACTTGCATTAATCAGTTATGACCATGGACCAAAGTTTGAAAATGTAGAATTTGTTTAATGTTTTTCAACTCATGGTCTAGACCACAACTTATCCACTCCCAGAATTCCACAACAAAATGGAGTGAAAATAATCTGCAAGAGATGTAAAAAACCATAATGATGCTAGTAACCTTGCTAGTTAGTTCAGGACTGATGCCATAAGTAATGCATGTTGCATAATTCGTAGGTACATGACTAAACCTCTCCTAAAGAAAACTTCCTATGAATTATTCAAAGGCAAAAATCCTAGCATTACTCCCTTTAAATCTTTTGGTTTCATATTTTTCATTCACAATAATGAAAAAAAATCATTAGGGAAATTTAACAAAACAACTACGTGTGTTGTGAAAATTCTGCATGTTATCTTTGATGAGATAGTATGATGGCTAACAATAAATTGCAGAATATAGATGAACCACAAAGAGTCTCTAAATCTATCAGAGAGGAACATATAAAAGAAACAAGTTCGAAAAACAATAGTAATAGGATATCAGGAACATGAAATTATGATTGGGGAAAAAAGTTGAAACTACTCAAAAGATTCAGGATGAAGGATTTAAAGGCAGATTACAGTATTTGGTGTGGGACTTTGTGCTAGATTTTATGTCAATCCAAAGGAATCTAACCTAGTGTAAGATACTTGAAGGGAACAAATGATTAAGAGTTGTGGTGGACCAAAGAAATCAATTTTGCTCTTGTTGTAGATAGAAAAAGTACTACATGTATGACATACTTTCTTGAATCATGTTTGAACTCATGTGTCACTGGAAAATAGATTCCTGAATTATTTACAAATGTACTAGAGAGGAACACTATAAAAAGAGCAGGTTGGAGTAAAGGATGTTGAATTTGTTGCATTTAGAGATCCTCATAATGATGTCTAGAATGGTTTACACATTCAATATGAGTTTGAGATAGAGGGATTGCATAAGGAAAATGAAAAGCTTAAGGTTGTGGCTCCTAGTCTAATATCTGAGTTAGAGAAGGAAAAATCTACTAACTTTGCAGATATCAAGACCCCTTTCGAACCCCTTAGAAGATTCCGCCTTCCACCTTTGCTCCTCCAATATCTCCTCCCTCTTAGGACCTCTTTGATTTGCCTATTCTGAACCTTCTTATCTACTCTTTGTATCCTCAGTGCTTTGTCTTTTTTAATTTGGCTTTCATTTGGTGATGTACATTACTATGATTATGGAAATGTTCGATTCATTTTCATTGCTTCTGATTATTCTCTTACCTTTACAAATACTGTAATATATTTAATTAAGGTTATTATTTTTCAAGTGTTTATATAGTTGATAGCCCTAGTTTCCGTGTGTATTTAACTTGCTTTCACTTGGTATGCTTTTGCTATAATTGTTTTTTGATGCCAGAAGGAGGAAGTGAATACGGAGTAATGGTTATAACCTATTTTTCTAACTTGATTCTTTAGTGAGGTTCTTCTAGTTCTTAAATGACTAATGTGGTCTGTATGGAAAGTTGGTGGTTAGTTATTTTATTCAGGTTAAACACGACATATAAAGATCAGGAGTTTGTCATCATAAAAAATGTAGAATTTGTTAGGCTTAATGAAATTTTGATGATTTGACAAATGTATGGAAAAACTTGCCTTAATGTGATCCTTTACAACTGAGTCCTATTGAATATGTTATCTTAATGTGATCCTTCACAACTGAGTCCAACATGCAGTAAAAGTCTTCAGCACAATAAAAAAAATTAAATTCAATGTGCAAAAGTCTGTGAGAACTAAGGAGTCTAATGAGATAAAAAACACAGACAAGATAAACACAAGGAATAATTCAAGCAAGCTAAGAATCCTTCTCTAACAAGATTTCTTATGAACTTTGACAAAGCATATCCAAAAAAGGATTCCATAACTTCACAAACTCAAGTATCTAAGCAAGAGAAAAATCCTATCCAAGCAATAACTTTTAATAAACTCAGAAGCTAAGAACAAAATCTTTGTTGGAGTAAGATAGATTTTGGACTTAAATCATATGTAAGAAACAGGTTGTTACTACTTGTTCCTTCGGGCAGAGTCCTACATGTAGTAGGATCCATTGAAATGAAGGAATCTTAGACAGAGATGATCTCAAAGTCTGCACAAAGTATGAAACTGATAGGAGTTTGTATTTGATAAAGAGTCTATAACTGGATAAGCCAAA
>JBDJHY010245356.1:0-10763 GCA_039654485.1 Withania somnifera
TATATATTGGCATCCAAATTTATATGGTGTATGTGACTTAAGAGTTGTCTAGAGATACTTGTGCATGACATAGGTAGTTGATATTACATAATCATATACATATACATGTTGCTATGTTGTGCATTCATGACACGAGAGGTTGGACCTTTGGCTCTGATAAGAGTGCATTGGGCCTAGGACAATTGAGTTGAGGAGGCTAAAGGCTGGTGTTCGTAATAACGATTGATAATGATATAAAGTAATAATTTGAATTATTTTAACAATAATAATATAATTAATAACCTTTAAACTGTTTCAGACTCAGCATTGTATCGAGCACCCGATAATACTATTTTACTTATTTTTAGCACAGGCTTTACATCGTAGGACCAAAAAATATCATTTGACTAATAAATTCTGGGACTTGAAACATACTCCTTTCAACAGTGAGTACTAACACTAGCACTTGAGTTCGTCATCATACAATAATATGTACAACTTTTTGACACTTATCACACTTGTTGGTTATAGAGAAATTGGTGATACAATGTTCATTGATGATATTGGTGATACTGCTACATTGAGGAGTTGTATTCCATGAGTAACCGAATACGACATGATGATATTATTGACATAAGGCATAGGATATGGACTATGAGACCCTTGAGACTCTATGATTTGGGATATGAGATTATGATGACATTAGAGATTGTACATGGTCATAAACCTCCATGGACCTTGCTTCTGGGCTTCAGTGACATGGGAGTAAGGGGGTATAGGATGGAGGAAAGATATACCAGGAATATTTAGGGTAGCTTTTTATGGGTAATGCCTGCTGGACCTACGGGTACCGATGAAGAAACGTATGCAGAACTGGTTACTTCATGGTGTGTATTTACTTTTTTGCACTTGTTTTCTTTAGAATACCCCTGATAGTATGTGATGCCTATGGGTTAGCGTGCTTCCTGTGTACGTTGTACTTCTTTCTGGGGGACTTGAAAGCATTTATATGCATTATTTTAGTATTGTCATCACTGTTTAGTTGTTATCATTAGTTACTTTGTGCTTCATCTTATGCGGGATAATGTGAGTTATATTATTGTTTGTTCATTCATCCCATACTTGAAGTTACCGGTATACCATTCATGTTCTCCTCCAGTCTATTTTGAATCTTGATTATTATTGTTATTATTCACATATTCTATTGCGCGGATTTGGGTAATTTTTCTTCATTGCGTGAAGTCCTAATATGTGATTAGCTAGCGATATATATACTATCTATTACTTGATTTATTTCTTGGTAGCTAGATTTCATGGTATACTATTTTCTTCTGTGACCATATTTATTGTTTTCTGTTATTTACTCCTTTTATTATTCTTATGTGCCTATTGAGCTCTCGAAGCCTACTGGGTACAGGTTGGTTCAACAAGTTGTACTCATACTACACTTGCACATGTGCAGATCCGGGTACAGGTGCCGATCTTGATTACAAATCATTATTCATACAGACTCTATTGACTTTCCGAGATTTAGGGTGAGCTTGACGTCCAGCTTTTTCGGCTTCTCTTCAGCATTAAATTTCATCTCGATGTATTTTCAGAGATACATTTGTATTAGACAGTTTATTTCTTTTTCATTACTTAGAGGTTTTGTCTTACACTGATACTAGGGTTTGGGCATTTTAGATTCTTTATACTTTTGTGTTATTCATTTATATACTGTTTATTAAAATGGTACTTTCTGCATTTGATATTAGTCCTCTGCTTCGAGTTAGGACTATAAGGTTGGTTATCCTACTGGTGGTATAGTTGGTGTCCTCATTATCTGAGAAATCGAGTCGTGAAAAATTGGTATCAGATCCCTAAGGAAGCCCGATCTGCTTATAAAGTTCAAAGTAGGTGATGCACCTACTTACTTATTTAAGCCTATAATGGGCCTTTAGCTATTGGGTTTTTGGGGCAGAATTTGGATATTGGGCTGCCCACTCATCTTCCCCTTTTATGTCACTTAGTTTGGGCCTCAAATAAGCTTAATAATATGGGCTTAAATCTGGTCCATTACACATCCTCTTAGCCTATTTCAGTTAAGAAAGTAGGTGACTCACCTACTTGCTCGATTAAGCCAAGAAAGCACCTCAAAATTTTATACCTTTTTTAGGTCTGCTTTCCTTAATTTAACTTAAAATGTATATACACTTGACCACCCTAAACATTAGACTCGAATTCCACCCTTCAATCTCGAGTTTAGATATTTTCAAATCGAGCTTAACTTGATCGTGTCGAACTAGATATACAGACAATTTCCTCAACCCACTTTACCATTGCATAGGAAATTAAGTACCTTGTCTATACCGTAAGGGTACATATGATATCATATACATATCAATAGTATATGCTGAATACGGGGTGTTACACAAAAGATATACAGAAACTTAAACAATTTACCGGTTTTTTGGGAAACAAGGGACTTTTATACCCTCACATCCCAATTGAACCAAGAAAAGAGAAGAAGAATCCAATAAATATAATCTAGTTACAACGCGAATCCTCAAATGACATACCTTCGATTAAATTGAATTGAAAGAAGTTAAAGTAGAAACTAAAGGATTCCCCCTCTAATCACTCGACTAATTGATAAACTACGATATTTAAAACTTAACTATAACCAACCAAAGGCTTACAATATCCATAAAATTTTCTGTGTCTCCTTTGAAGGAAACCCCCCATTTATAGCCTAGGTAGTGCCCCAAAGTGGTAGAGTTGGAATAGGTTTCTTTTACCCAAATTGACTACATCTAGAACAAGTAATTTGAAGTATGATTAGATAGGGTTTTTCAGCCGTCCTCCTCTTCTAGTTGGATTGAAATTTGTTCTCCTTCGTTGAATTGGATTGGGTCAACCTCCCTTGGGATTGAATCTTCCACTTGGTCTTTATAAAGTCATGGCAAGTTGATGGATACTAAAGTAAATTATTTGTTTAATATAGCAGCAAGTCTGTCAAGACTAATGCGCATTTTTTGATAAGTCATGGAAAGTCACCGGAGGCTAGCACACATGTTTTATGAAAGATAAGGTAAGTCATTGGAGGATAATATGCACCCCTAAAAGTTTGTTGAATCCAGTATGCAATATTTTCATAAAGTTGCGGTAAGTCGGTGGAGACTAGAGCACTTTATTTTAATAACGTCGTGGAAAGTGGGTGGATACTAGCATGCATTATTTGTAAAAAGTCTCTCCAAATTGATGGATACTTGCACACATTGACTGCATGAATTTATGGCAAGTCGGTGGAGACTAACACGCATTATCCATTTAAATTACAACAAGTCAGTGGAGAATAACACATATTTTTTGTTAAGTCACGGCAAGTCAATAGAGACTAGTGCACATGTTTTATCTAAGATGTGATAAATCATTTGAGGCTAATATGCATCCTTCAAAGTTGTATCAAGTCGGTGGAGGCTAGCATTATTTGCATAAAGTTACGGCAAGTCGGTGGAGACTAATGCGCATTATTTACATAATATCACGTCAAGAAGGTGAAGACTAGTGTGCATAATTTGAATAAAGTCACGCCAAGTCAGTGGAGACTAGCACACACTATTTTCATAAAGTCGTAGCAAGCTTGTGAAGAATGGAGTGCATTATTTTCATAAAGTCTGGCAAGTAGTGAAAACAAGAGTGCATTATTTGCATAAAGTCACAAAAGTTGAACTAGCGTGCATTTTCTGTAGAAACTCACTTCAACCCAGTGGAGACTAGCGTGCATTATCAGCAGAAAGTCACACAAAGTCAATAGAGACTAATGCATATTATCTATTTAGTATTACAAAAAGTCGGTGGAGAAAAACACGCATTTTTTGTTAATTCGTAGAAAGTCAGTATAGAATAACCCATGTTTTATCAAAGAAATGGTAAGTTATTTAAGGATAACATGCACACCTCAAATTCTCTACAAGTCATTGAGGCTAGAGTGCATTATTTACATAAAGTCCCGGCAAGTCGGTGGAGACTAGCGCGCATTATTTGTATAAAATCACGAAAAGTCGATAGAGACTAGCGCATGTTATTTGCAAATAGTCATAGCCACTCATGGAGAGTAGTACATTTTATTTTCATAAAGTCACGGCAATTCGATAGAGACTAGGGCACATTATTTTCATAAAGTTGCGGTAAGTCGGTGAAGACTAGCCCACATTATTTTCATAATATTGCGGCAAGTAGGTGGAGACTAGTGTGCATTGTTTGCATAAAGCCATAATAAGTCACTGAATACTAGCACGCATTATTTGTTTTGAAGACTTTGCAAGTCATTGGGGATTACCACACACCATACATCCAAGTTATAGCAGAAAATTTATACTTTCATAATAAGAAGACCCAATAGAAGATATGACCCCAATGCATGGGAGAAAGATCAATCTATGATGAAATATGTTATTTCTAACCAACATGTTACAAGATTTTCTGAGAGCGTTCAAAAGGATAAAAATCTCAAAAAGAACAACCTCATGTGCGGACTACTTGAAGTCGGATGCAACATAACATATAACTCTTTATTAGTGTAAAACTTAGACATAGTACAGAGAGGAATGTCCAAATCCTTGGGAGTGGATTGAGGATTGATTTTCACACCATCAAACTAGACCCCTTAACTCTCATTAGAAGCATATTTCCTTTCTTTCAAATTTGTGTGAGAATACACTTGGAGTTTTGAAAATTATGTCCATGTACCTCTTATTTATTGGTATGAAGTCCAAACATTTATTGTTAAGAGGTTTAAATACTTTTTCTCAATCTTAATTCATTAGTTATTCATCTTAAGCCAAAGGTCGTCTAAGCATAAGAAGATTTCTTTTTGTTGATTGTGTCGAACTACTAGTAGACTGGTTCCCTAGTCTTCGGATTGTATGTTGGGCTCTGTTTGAGAACTCAATTATATTCCAAATCACCTTCAATTCTATAGTCTCTCAACTTTTAAATCTTACTGAAGATTGAAATCAAAAGCTCGGGAATCTTTGAATCGTGCTAAAAAGCTAATGCATTGAACTACGAATGGTTTGAATTCTTATGTAACTTGAGTGTGTAGGAGACTCAATACCGAGGTTTGGCCATAATTCTTAAATTCATCACCATAACCCCTTTTTTCAATATATGAATTGAGTGATCAATTGATATTGAGTTTGTCAAGGTCGGTTTATATAGTTTTTCAAATTCTATTGGCTAAGAAAAAACCAAGTTGAAATTAGCTGTTGGTTTTAAAATTCTTATACGTTTGAGATGTGATTATTACACATGTCCTTTATCCGACTTTTGAATTCGAGTTTCCCAAGTTTCCCCCCTCTTTTCATGCCCTAATTTTGGCTTATAAATAGTCCCCACCTCTTCATTGTGAAGAGGGTGAGCAACTAAGAACAAGGAAATAGCAGTAGCTATAAGTATAGAATGGCAGCAAATAATAGGAAAAATAGGTTTTAAGGAGTAAAATGAAGGAGGATTAAAATAATTTTAGCTTCTACTCTTAGTTTTCTATTAGAGCTAAAAATTTTATGTTCCTAAAAAAGAAATCTCATCTAGAGGTAAATTTTAGTGCCTTTAACTCCTACGATATTTCATTAAAGGGTTCCTTGTGTCTAACTGGGTGTTACCATTCTGCGAGGTTTTCACTTTGTTTAATTTTGAAATAGTGGTAAAACCCTCAATTCAACACGTCCTAGTTTGGTACACCTGAAAAGATAAAAATCTCATATTTTGCATATTTTTCCTTTACTGATTTAATGGAAAATGATGTTGGTTAATGTATTATTTGATCCTTTGTGAAATTATAGGTTATCATGCACATTATTTAAGACTTCCAATACTTTTAATGTTAAAAGTATGTCTTCATCCTATTTTTTAAACCCTCTCCTTTCCAAAACATTTCCTGTCTTGAATAGTGGCTCTAGCCTATACTATTTGATATTTCTTGATTTCTAAAATAAGTAGAGATAGAAAGAAGAATTTTCATTAACTTTTCACTATATTGTATGAATCTGAGATCATGTGTGGCAAATATGTGTTATTTTTTGCATTGCTATATGGTTTAATCAGTTGCTAGATTAAGTCCCCGATTTTGTCATGCCTCAGATAATGCAAAGAGAGGCACTAATTTATTGAGGGACAATAGGGACTATTTTGCTTGTTATAATTTGTCAAGAGACTTTCATAAGCCTCTATCTATTTGTGTCATTCTTTTTTTTTTTAGTTTTTGTTGGATGAGTATGTGACATATGTCCTGTTTCCTTTGACATATTATTTAAGGGAAACATGTATAGCCCTGCTTGAAAAACTTGGAGTATACTAGCTTATGTATAACTTACTTGATAAACTAGCCCACTTTAAGGTCTATTGAAAATTTCTTCGGTTGAAGTTAGCTATTTAAGAAAATGTCTTTCAGCTGGAACAATCTAAAATACTCTTATCAGTAAAAAATGAGGGGTTGGATGTTTTTGAATTTTGAGAGGTTATAATCAGATATGTCAGATTTATTTGAATAAAAATTTTATTTGACTTTTGCATACTACTGATATAAAAATAGCTCCAGATCTGTGATCAGTTGATGATCATAATAGGTCCAAGTTAAATGCTTCATTATGACTGGTCTATTGGTATTTTTATGGGTCCGAAACTCTTTCCTTATTATAGAGCACACATTCATGGTCTACTGTCTTAAGTGCGGAAAGTAAAATAGATATCCCTTTAGGTGCTTTAACAAGTTAAAGAATTGAGTAGGAATGAACTGTAAAATGAGTGTAGGTATCATTAAAACTTGATGAAATGTGTTTGTGTTATATGGGGTGTCTTAACGTTCAATCTTATTTGATATAATAATCTTGATTTCCCATTTCCAAGCATGGGATATCTTGGCTTTTTTGCCTCATTTAATCAACTAGAAACTAATATACCATGAATGTTTTGGTTAAAATTAGAAAATTTCCTGCTAAGACAAGTGTTTAGTGTCGATTGTGTCATCTTTAAATATGATCCTCTATGTCCTAAATTGTATTAAGCTTCCAGTAAATGTGACTTATATTTATTTTCTAAGTGGTATGCTTGGCCTTTCTTCTATATCAAAGCTATTAGTAATCAACCATAGTAGGGTTATCCCTCTAACTCTCTTACTATGCACTTATCTGTTTATTCAAACTGATACCCCTCTGATCCTAAATTTTGTTTTGTTCTCAAATGACTAAGCTCTTTTACTTGAGCCTGTGATTACTACTGCTTATTTTCATTCCCATTAAGGGTTAAACCTTGTATGGAATATCCTTTAATGTTGAAAATTCCCAAGTAGTAGCCTTCGTTTGCCGTGAATTGCAAGTTGCTAATTCTACCTGACTATTTTGTTTAATGATTATTAGTACTATGTTGAACCAGGTTTGTCTATTTATTTGTGCGGTCAATTATTGCACTTGGTTTCTAGATGCCAACTTTTTTTGGTTTTAATATTTATAAGTTGACAAGGGATTGTGACTTGTTAGGTAGATCTTGTATAAATAGATTAGATAAGCTTTGTCTAAAATAAAGCACCTGGGAATTTTTCTCAAATGTTCTAGGAGTTACTCCCATGTTGTGATTTTTTTTGGTTTGTTTGTGCTATTGAAAAATATTTAAAACTTGTTTTATTTATTGAAACTAGCACATGTTCGAAACTACATTGAATATTTTCAATAGACCTTAAATATCTCTTAAGTGCCTAGGCTTATATAACCTATCCCAAGTGCCAATTAACTGAGAAATGCTGAAACGTATGTGTCTTGTGACTGAGGTCAATGTTTCTGGTACGTCGTAAGATAATAGGATTTGCTTGTGAATTGTGGAACGAGTTTCATGCATGATACATGTCTTGAATTTCTTAAATGAGAGATCAAATATATCATTTTTTGTAATACATAAAATCTACTTCCCACTACTTATGAGCCTTAAGCATGTCATAGGATATTATGGTCGATTATTGATCTCTAAATTTTTTTTAGTACGACCTAAGATCTCTCAAAAGATTAGTTAATAATCTTGTGTGTTTGTATATCATGGATTATATTGAATCTGTTTTTATCTGAATGATGAAGTTAAAAGAATGATAATTTGAACAAATTAATAATGTCGATGAGCTGTTGTAAGGTTTTTCCTTCTTTCGGTTGAGATGATTAATATGAGACTACTATTTTTTTTGTTTTGGAGTCAAAATTTTAGATGCATAAAAATGTTAATATTGGTTGGTTGTTAACATTGTTGAAAGCATGAGAGGGGTTGGGATGTTCCTATGAGCAATTTTTGCATGGAAATGAGTGAGTTTCATAATTCCTTATATTTTATGATTTCCTCTCCTCTTAGGATGCTGTCAGTGGACCTATTTGTATACAACCTTGTTTGCAGGTATCTTCGACTGATTCTCTTTCTTTTTCTTGATTAATCTTATTGGTTGAAAATCTGATTCCTCTCTTTCTCTTCTCTAAATTCACATGGGTTCAAACTGTAGGTTTTTTCAAAATAAAAATATGAATACATAGTTATTTCTTTGCTATTTAATATCGTAATGAATGTCACGACCCATAACTCAGATCGTGATGGGGTCTTCCCTCCCTCCAGTAGACAATCCCTGACCCCTCGGCTGGGAGAGACAAGCTAGCCAATAACAAATAACCAGAAGTAAATACAATAATTAAAGGTAAAATGAAAGAAATATATACAACGAAAAAAATATACAGCACCTCATAGGATTAGTGACTGTTACTAAATGGAGCTATCTACACCAGAGTATTAAAAGATAATATATATAAAATTGCTCCCACAAGAGGTAAATACAAGATCGATCTTCCCTAAACAGGATAAGGTAGAAAGCCCAACACAGATGGAGAACACGCTCAGACCAAATGTTGGAGCTTACCTTGATCTGTAAAATCACCTGCTCCTCTACTCAGAATAATCACATCACCTACAAAGGCCCACACTAGTATCTACACCACGAAAATGGTACAGAATCGTAGTTTGAGTACCAAAAGACAAGGTACCCAATAGGCATCATTGGCCAACCTGGCTCCAATCAAATACAAGTAAGAATAGAGAGTAGTTAAATCAGGTTAGAAGAAAAGCAAGTAAAAATGGTACTGGGAAATAAGGCATAACAATACGAAAACGAAATAAGAATAACTAACATAGGGAACAAGCCCACAGAAGCGTACCTGGTATCCAACTCAATTAAACTGATAAATAAAATTTTTAATAATAAGGAAAAGAAAGAATATAAGCAAAAATGAAAGAAATAAATAGTCAAAATTCAAAGGTACCCCATACCACTGGAGGATGCATCCAGCACAAATAAACTCACAATGACTTGCTCCTTAAGCCTAGTGAGCACAAACATATAAGAATGAATGCATGGAGGTATTGGAAAAAATTCTAAACTATTGTATATCATACCAGGGGACTCCGCCCCAAAAGTGCAAATACTGGGGGACGCCGATCCAAAAGGGTTGGTATAGGTTATATGAATATCCCCACCTCATACAAGCTAAAGGACCCTTCACACAAAGCCAAGCCAAGGAACTCCAAAAACTATAAGGGTTACTCATGCACAAGGACACCTTGGATTGTTTCTTGAAGATAGAAGGACCTAATTTCATATACAGGATAGCTTGGGAGAAACACATCCAGGACCAAGGAGGAGTTAGTATTGAGAAACAATGAAGATCATGACTGGGTGGCAGAGGACGACAAAAGAGATGAACCGTCTGGGCCAGGACTATTCACCCAATGGGGTCACCCAAACCATATTCCACTATTTTAGGGACTATTTTGTATGGAAAAATCAGGCAGCTCATCTGCCTATAGACATCCTGTTGGGCGTTTCGTCCACTTTTCTTCCAAACTGGATAAATTCCATTTCTAGACCATTTTAACTTAGTGCTAAGCCCATGAAGGCTATTTTAGTAATAATTAACTTAGCACCATAAATAGCCTAACTAGGTTTCATTTGCATCTTAGACGTTGATGAATATTAATACTGAAAACTCCATTATTTAGTGCTAAGCTTTTGGTAAGATGGTGGTTGCTAACCTTGTAGAAACCTTGGTTTCTTGGGGCTTCGGTTCCCTTGAGGTCATCATAAGAGCATGGCGCTCGGCCCAGATTAATCCAATAGGTTCTTTCTATTGATACACCTTAGGGTTCTAGTAAGATTTCCTATCGTTGTGTCTCGTTATCTAGCTTTCAAATTCCTCTTCGTAGTCATTTTCACATAATCTAGTATCAAATCCTTGTAGAATTTCATTCCTACGAAGTTCATCTTGGGTTGTGATATCTACTAAGTAACAAAAAATAGAACAACTGAGAAATTTCACCAAAAAATTGTGTTTGTTTTGCGATTTATGTGTCAAAAACGTGTTCCCCATACTTCATTAAGTCTAAGTATCAAGTTTCAAGATAATCCATATTGATTTGAGTGTGTTTCCATTATTGGATATTGGAGCTTTTAAGCTTGAGAAAAGGGTCTTTGATTTGGGTATTCTACAATCTTAAAAAGTTGTGGGTTGTGTTCCCCATCACAAAAGGAAGTTGTGGTTAAAATTTGGTTGAATTCTGAGTTGGTTTGATAGGGTTTGGAATTTTGAAATTTTAGACTTGTTCTTGGTGTTCATTAGGTGAAGAAGAAGACCATACAAGTACATTTGATCCAAAACCCTTATTCAAAGTGGTTCAAAAGTTGTTATAACTTTGTGAAGACTGAATATTAAGTGAAAGGGGAT
>JBDJHY010245376.1:0-10763 GCA_039654485.1 Withania somnifera
ATAAGAATAACTTAATTGGAGCCACAAATCTTGTAAAGAATTCCTAAATTAGAGTCATAATTTATTGCCATTGATATAGATGAAGGGGTTGTCTGGGTGTGCCGATTTCACCTTTGATACTGGATTAGTGGTTGTGTGGTAGGTGGGACAACAATAGGCTTTGTGGAGGAGTTTGATATAGCGTCAAGAGTTGCCGTAGCTGCCAAAGATGGACCTGAAATGAACCTGCAGGAGAAGACGCCGGCAATTCTGGAGCTACCCTTATTGGATGGAGAATCTCATATCCAACTGGGGGCACTGACTTGAAACTGGAGTCGTTCGGCTCTTTGTACAAGATATCCCACTCTAAATTTGAAATGCTTTTATCTTTTAAGGATGAAAATATATCAGAAAAGGGAAATTTATTTTCCATAAAGAATAACATCTTGTGAAATATATATTCTTTGTGAATTAGGATCATAAGATTGATGGCTATGATGGTATTAGAATAGCCTAAGTAAATACACGGGGTGGACTTTGGTTGTAGTTTGTGTTTGGCGTATGGTTTAAGCCATGGATAACATAGGCAACCAAAAGTATAGATGGATTGATAATTTGGAATTTCTCCAAATAATCGTTGTTATGGAGAATCATATTGAAGTGTGCGGGTGGATAATCTGTTGATAAAAAATGTGGCTTGTTGACAGGCAAATGACCAAAATATTGGAGGCATGGAAGCTTGGTGTAAAAGGGTATTTGCAGTTTCAATGATATGGCAGTGTGTACTTTCAGCCATAGCTACTCGTTGTGGTGTGTATGGTGGTGATACAAGATAGCTCAATGCCATTGGTATGAAGAAATGACTTGAGACCTTCAAATTCACCATCACCATCAGTTGGAGTATTTTTGTATGAAAATAATTTTCAACAAGGGGTTTAAATTTAGAAAAAATTGTTTAGACCTCACTTTTTTTTTAAGCGTGTACAACCAAATGTATCTGTAAATTGATCAACAAAAATTGCATATATAATTTTTTGTCAATCGACAAATCAGGTGAGGGGCCCCAAACATCACTGCAAAGAATTTGTAAAGGCTTTTTGCTACTAAAATTTCTCAAGAAAAGGTCGCCGATGGCTTTTATTTGTAGAGCAGGAGTTATAATAATCAAACGTTTCGGAATTTGAAATTAGAACTGAAAACTTTTGTGAGAGTGTTTTAAGCACTCTTTTTTTTGGGTGCCCTAATTTTCTATGCCAAGATTGTTGAGTTCTGCCACATAGGATTGATAGCTTAGATTGCGTTGGATCCGCCGGTAGGCCACTTATAAAGTCCTCTTTTATTCTAGCCTCGTGCCAAAGGTGCTCTGTACTCGATCCTTCATGAGAAAATCTAAAGGAAAGAATTCTATGGGTGTCAGTATTTGCAAAATTGAGACACATAAATAAGGTTACATTTAATCTTTAGTGCACCACGAAGCATTTGAAAGATGAAACTTTTTTATTTGAAGCATTTATCTGAACATAACCAGTGTGAGTTATAGGGATTTTGTTACCGTTACCCATAGTAATATCCTCAGTACCAGTGTAGTCATCCGGACTTTGAAGACTCTGCGAGTCAGTAGTCACACGATGCGATGCTCCTGAATCGACAACCCAAGGCATGGAAGCAAAGTTTGCTCTGGCTTTCAAGTGATTGTTGGAGCGTGAACGACATACATTGGCAGTATGCCTAGTGCAACCACATAACTGACAAACTGGACGATGTTGTTGAGAGACTGTTGGACGCCAATTTGTTGAAGAGGTCGGTGCATTTTGCAGTTTGGGATGTTGTGAACGCCATAGCTGTCCTCTCTTATTATTGCAGGGTGTAGAGTTGTTTGATGATGGCTTTTGTGCCACTGCTGCTGTAATTGAGGCCTGATTAGGGTCTTTATACTTGAGGAGAAAAACTCTGTTGAGAAGCTTGTTGTAAAGTTCCTCATACGAGATGGGTGTATCTCGTGCTTGGATAGCCGCTGAAATTGAATCATACTCGGGTCCTAGACTGCTTTTGACAGCAAATTCGTCACCAGGAATAGGAGTTCCAGCCGTTGCAAGTCCATTAGCAACATTCTTGATCTCGCGCAAGTACTCTGCCATACTAAAAACCCTTGTATGTGATTTTTTAGCATTCAAGTTATGGAGTGTGTCCGATGCTTGCTTCAAGGTGGGAGTTTTACGGATTGCAGAGGTGATCCTTAAGGCATTACGAATCAACTGGTCCTGATGAAACCAGGCATTACACAATAATTATATACAAATAAAGGAAAGAAAATCTGCACAATTAAATAAATCAGTCATGCCCCAATAAAAGTGTGATACCATCTCATCTAAAATTTTAAGTTGTTAGAGAAAGCACATTTATTTTCTTAATTATATTCTCAACAGGTCCCAATATTGGGGAAGGCAAGAATTAAGATGTCTGACTCTAATGCTATGTAGTTGAAAGAGATGGTAAAGGAATTTCTTGTATTTTTATTTGAAGACTTAAAGGTATAAAAACATGGGTAGAATATTCTAAATAAGGTAACTGAACCTTCAAATCCATACAATCAACTTCGTATAAATGTATCAATATATACATGGAAAGCATAGGTATGTGCAACTATTCATTCTTTAACATTAACTAATGATGCAGATAGTTTTTTCAGTTCTTGCTGTGCATGAGTCCTATTGCAGAAAAAGTTATGCAGCTTTGACTGTTCTTGTGCAACTTTAAATGTTTTCAACTGATTCTTCAAGTCCTATTGCAGAAAAAGCTTTTTAAAGATTGACTCACAACTTGTTCTTTTCTTTTTAAATTTCACAGGGTAATATTTCATTATGGTCATCCTGATGTTTTCGACAGAATCTTTCATGTAACAAGGGGTGGCATTAGCAAAGCTTCTAAAACAATTAATCTGAGTGAAGATATTTTTTCAGGTGGGATAGTGTTTCTTTAACAGTGAAACTGCTAAGGCATCTTTGGTACTTAACTGGGGTGCATCTTCAGGTTACAATTCAACTTTACGAGGAGGATTTGTAACACATCATGAGTACATCCAAGTAGGAAAGGGTCATGATGTGGGGATGAATCAGATCTCTCAATTTGAGGCAAAGGTGGCAAATGGAAATGGAGAACAAACACTGAGCTGTGATGTCTATAGGCTTGGGCGTCGATTTGACTTCTACAGGATGTTGTCGTTCTACTTCACCACAGTTGGTTTCTACTTCAGCAGTATGGTATGCAAACTGCTCTTGGTGCTATCCATACATTTCATTGCATAAAATCCTTTGACTATGCGACTGATGAAAGCAGGGTTTCCAGCTAGCTGTTGTAAAAACTAAACATTATCCCCAGTAAACCATGCTACGAGATGTAGCACAATTGATGCATCACATTATATACAACTTTTGAGCTGTTACTGTAAAATATTACCCAAACAAAGTAATGAGAGATTAAATATTGGCACACACATGATGAAAGAAATTGATAACCAAAAATTGAATAGAAAAGCACATACTTAGAGATTCATGCGACGTTTGTAATTTTTTGGAGGCTTGATAAAGAGCTGTGGGATGTAGTAATGACCTCTACTTACACATTTAAGAGGCAAGTTTTAAAGCTTATTGATTTCACCTTAATACTGTTAATGTTGGTATAGGTGAATGGTGGGAACTGCTTCAGCCAGTTTGTTTATTTGTGCTTTGCAAACTGCCTCAGAGAGTATCTCCCTGTTTCATACATATTATCCTTTTTTCTTGATAAGTTAGAGAGACCGTTTCTTTAGGCATTCATCGAACAGAAGGGATAACATTTAAAATTAGACCTCAGGAAAGACCACTATACCAACAGGACGCTACTCTATGTAGTGAGGCTTATGACATAGTATAAATGTGAAACCTCATGCTCAATTGCATGTTTTGTTTCTGAACAATGTTTTGCATCTGTTCATTAGTATGTAGTAAACAGACAGAACACAATTCTGAGCAACAAATTGCTTAAACCATCAGTTCGTAACTGTAGAATTTGGAATACAAAATAGGATAAGAAAATAAGTCCTTGGATTGCCCATATTTATTGCTTCTCAGTTGCATCTCTTTACAATTGTACTATATGATAGGATTTATTTAGTGAGAAGCTAACTAATAGATTGGCGCAGGAATCATCTAGAACACAAAAGTTATGGGATTGTTGCAGTAGCTCTTTGCTGCAAACTTATAATGAACAATGACGTGAAGATAATAAACCATGTAAACTTTACAGTCTCTAAGGCTCATTATGATTCTTTCCTAGAAGAATTGGAATATCAGTAGTGCATTTTTATAAGATTACTGCTTGATGGTAAAAACAAGTCTGAGCTATTCAGTTTGCAACTACAGAGAGAGGTGAACTTCCAATGGTACTTGACTAATGATTTCTGTAGAGTTAAATAATCTTATGTGGAAAAGAAATATTATAACCAAAATAAGCTTGAGGAGAAATAAAATCCCTTTCAAAAAAAAAAAAAAAAAAAAAAAAAAAAAAAACCCCCAAACAACCCACAAAAAAATCTTCCCCACCCCTACATTACACAACTATGCCGTAAAAGTTTTTTGATAACCATAGAAAATACTCTGAAAGGAACTTGTAGAATCAACTTTTGCTTCGTCTTCTTGTTTCCAAATAGATCTTTAAAGAGTTGAATGGTTACATATATGAGCAAATGATAACATGAACTGATGGGAAACTAGGCATTGTAAGGTAGCTTTCCAAAAAATTAGTGTGTATAACTGGATATGTGTGGCAGCCTAAGGTATAGTTAATCTAAGTGTGACATCTGTATGGTGTCCAATGGCCTGTTAATGTACTCTGGGGGATGAGTAAACTGTTCATTTAGTTAAAAATTTCAGAAAAACATCACATAAGTCTTATAATTTTTTAACTCTATTCTATCCTTCCCCCCGACCCTGCGTGACTCTGGGATGCTTTGTGCATTGGGTTCTAGACTCTCATTAAGGAGATGACAGTTGGTAAGGGGGTGTTGCTGTGGCTATGCAGAAGACTGCTAGAGGCTTCAAAGAATAAAGGCAGAAGCTTTAAAACCTGGAGGTGCAAGGACATAGCTACCCATATTTATTGCTCACAAAAGTTCAACTAAATATGGTCGCTACATATCCATTATTACAGTTAAAGGCCAGAGCAGATCGGTTATCATTATCCCAGAGAACCAATTTAATGAAGGATGGAGCAAACCAGCCAGAAAAATTGAAGACTTTATCTACAAAGTGTCAAGCATACGGGGTGTATTTGTTACAGAAAGGAATACAAAGATGTACACAATTACTGGGAAAGGCAATTGCAAAGAAGTCCTTGCTAACAGTAAATGGAGTAAAAGGAACACAGAAAATGGTGATGTAGTGCCAAAACCTCTGGCAAAGAGGAGAATACTTTGTTACATAGATGCTTGGTCGGTAGGTCTACCGTAGGTGAAGAAGCTCCCACTCGCAATGACATCAACAGACGGGCATCACAAACTTGGAAAGGTGTTCCAGATATCCAAGTTTTCGACATGAACGGCTTCCAATTTCTCTTTGAGTTCCAATCAGGAAAAGTAGGGAACATATCCTTGTGGGAGAATGACAGAGACAAGGACAAGTTCTCAAGCTGGAATGGCGGTGCCCAACCACTGGGGCCTTCTCAAAGTCCACGAGATACGATTGGTTCTTGATTAGGACCATTTATGGGATTCTGTAACAATGAAGAAACTAGGCGATAATTGCGGTGGCTGGCTGGAAAACAAAGAGGAATCACTTGATATGGGCCAGAATCGGAGTGAAGGGCCCTAGGGAAAAAAACCATCCCTTTCATTGAGGTTTCAGATGAAAATCTGACTTTCTCACTACCAATCTGGTGTGAAGAACCGGTGTATTACCGGGAAAGAGAATCGGAAAAGCAAGCAGTGGGATCTAGAGATGAGAAGGACATAGCTATTCTGAATACAGATGGACCTAAGGGACCTTTTCATGGAAAAGGAAGGAAATTACAGGAAAAGATAACTCTTTTTTTGATAAATTCAAGGAAAAAGACTTCTATGAGAGGAGCGAACACAAGGGGCTATTGGGGCTATCCCAAAGTTTGAATTATGGTGTGGGGCACAGTGGTGGACAGCTGGTTCGAGACAAAAGGTTGATAGAGACACATGTCATTGTGGGTTTTTAAGTGGTGGGCCCCTAGGGGAGAGGGCAAGGCATATTAATGTTAAAGGCCTGGAAGAAGCTGCTGGCGCAACTTAATTAACCCAAATCAATCCAAAGAGTCCAATAAGGAGTCTTTTATAGAAGTCACAAATTTGCCAAGATCAGAACACTATCACTCAAATTTTGTCTTGTTCGAAGGAGAGACAGAACTCGGGAACAAAAGGGGAAAAAGCATAGATAAGGGGGAAATAGAAAGAGAAAACTTCACGCAGTCCATAGTGAAATTCGATGGGGGAAAATAGTATGGTAAGGAGAGCAACTTGGTCCAGAGCTGTGAAGAAAAAGAGATTTATTTTTCAGACTCTTTGCTGGTCATGTATGCAGAGCCGGAACCATTACAAATTGATAATAGTGTAGAAGAAGAAATTTTTGCAGCAAATGCCACTGCATGGGTACAAGACAATATGATCAAGTTTGGCCAACAATTTGGTGTAGACTTCAAGGGTTGTAAGAAAGAAGCATCAAAGAAGGGGAGAGGCGAAAAGGCAAGGTGCAATGGCAGGGACACCAGAACCAAAGAATAAAGTTTCCAAAGAATTAAGGAACCTATTTTTTTATGGTAATTTTAAAGATGGTGAACCGAGATCGAGCAGGAGGATTCTTTCTTTAACTAGTCAATGAAAATAAAGATGATCACATGGAATGTAAGGGGACTAAATGGAGATAGCAGCAAGAGGGGAATTGTCAGGAAACTAATACACTAATGGAGGGCAGACATATATGTGCTGGTAGAGACAAAACTAGAGGTTCCATCTGATAGAATGTTACCGAATATATGGAGTAATAGATGCATAAGGAAGCAATGGGCAGTAGCGGAGGAATACTAATTCTTTGGGATAAAAGGGCATGGAAGGGTGAGCTGGTGGACATTGGAAATCAATGCATCACTTGGAAGTTCATTGGGGTTAATGAAGATTTCAGCTTTCAAATTACAGCAGTTTATGCAGACTGCAACAGGGAGGTAAGGAAAGTGCTCTGGGGAGAACTGATAGATGTTAGAACGAGGTTTAATGGGCCATGGAAAATCAGTGGGGATTTTAATGTCACCAGATATCCTTCGGAAAGAACGAACGGCTATAGAATCAATGGTGCTATGACAGATTTCTCAACCTGTATCGAGGAGTTGGAACTAATTGATCCTCCTTTATTTAGAGGATCATATACTTGGAGAGGAGGGGAAGAACATGGATGCGCCTCGCTGATTGATCGAATTCCTACACTACTGGAAAGCTTTATACACATCAAACAAAAAGGATGCCAAAACTGATCTCTGAACACAATCCTATCAGGCTGACTTGTGGAAACAATCATACTTCAAATTTGAGTCTTGGTGGTTGGAAGTGGAGGGATTTAAAGATAAGGTAAAAGAATGGTGGTGCTCGTTTGTTGTGGAAGGTAGAGCAGGCCACACATTAGCAGAAAAATTGAAAATATTGAAAGTTAAATTGAAGAAATGGAGTAAGGCTAATAGAAGCAACTGGAAGCATAGAAAGGATGAGATATAAACCAAATTGCGAAATGGAAAAGGATCCAGGAACAAAGGCCCCTCACAGATGATGAAATACTGCAAAAGGCCAATCTAGCAATGGACTTCGAAGAATTAGCAGGAATGGAGGAGATTGTATGAAGACAAAGATCCGGGATACAATGGCTGAAAACATGGAGACAAAAACACCAATTTTTTCCATCGAATTGTTACCTCTCGTAAAAGAGGTAATTCAATGGAACAATTATAGGTTGATGGGAACACTGTCAATGACCCCGGTTTAATTAAAGAAGCTGTCCAGGCTTTTTATACACAGCTATACAAAGAACCTGAATCATGGAGACCTGACTTAAAGATACAATAAATCTCTATGATATTTGAAGAGGAACGAACTTGGTTATAAAGAACTTTTGAAGAGGATGAGATACTGGATAGCATAAGGCTATGTGCCAAAGAGAAAGCACCAGGTCCAGATGTCTATCCAATGATTTTCTTCCTCACTTTTTGAGATGCCTCGAAGGGAGATATAATAAATACATTGTCACAGCTTCATTCCAATCAGAATTTTGAGAAAAGTTTTAATGCAACTTCATTGCATTGATACCTAAGAAGATTGGGGCCACAAAACTAAAAGACTACAGACCAAAGCTTGGTTGGAGGAGCATACAAGATCATGGCCAAGCTACTTGCAGAGCGATTAAAAAGGTGGTGGGTAAGTTGATAAACAAGAATCAAATGGCTTTTATAAAGGGGAGACAGACTATGGATGCCCCCCTAATAGCCAAAGAATATTTAGATTCAAGAATGAAAAATGGACCGCCAGGAGTACTATGTAAATTGCACTTCCAGAAAGCTTATGGCCATGTCAATTGGTCCTTCTTACTAAACATTATGAGGCAGATGGGCTTTGGAAACAAATGGCTGGAGTGGATAAGAGTGTGTATAAAGACAGTTAGGTTTTCGATCCTTGTAAATGGTGAGCCAGTGGGTGTTTTTTCCCTTCAGAGAGGGGTCTGAGATAAGGGGACCCTCTTTCCCCTTTCTTATTTATATTGGTAATGGAGGGTTTTGACAATATGATGAGGATAGCCACACAAAATAGATGGATAAGGGGTTTTCAAATAGGCGACGGAAATGGAGGTGGGAAAGAAATTAGCCATTTGTTGTATGCAGATGATACTTTAATTTTTTGTGAACGTGTGGCAGAGCAACTGCAACATATCAGGCTTATTCTACTATTGTTTGAAGCTGTAGCAGGCCTTCAGGTCAATTGGGCGAAGAGCAGCCGGATTCCTGTCAAGGATATTCCACCGATTTAGATGCTGGCGGACATACTAGGTTGTAGAGTACAGACACTGCACACCACTTACTTGGGAATGCCCCTGGGCACAAAGCATTACAAATTTTGGATGGGATTATAGAGAAGACAGGAAAGAAGTTAGCAAGATGGAAATTACAATACCTTTCCCTAGGAGGAAGAATGACATTGATAAACCCAGTAATGGATTCACTCCCCACCTATGTTATGTCCTTATTCCCAATTCTCTCAAAGGTGGTGAAGAAACTAGATAAACTCAGAAGAAACTTTTTGTAGAAAAGAAACAAAGAAGACAAGGGTTACCATTTAGTGAAGTGGAACACAGTGATGAGCAGCAAGGAAAGAAGGGGTTTAGGCATTAGAAACCTGAGGATGCAGATTGAAAGTCTCCTTATGAAACGGCTATGGATGTACGCTAATGAAGAGATGACCCTTTGGAAGGAAGTAATTGTGACAAAATATGGCGAACTCAATCCATGGGTTTTAGAGACGGTCTCAACACCTCACGGTCGGGGAGTTTGGAGAGCCATAAGGGTGTTATGGAGCTCAATGGAAGAAAACTTGACTTTGAAAGTGGAAAATGACGACAAAATTAAGTTTTGGAAAGATATCTGGATCAACCAAGGTCCTTTGAACAAAGCCTTTTCGGACCTTTCCCTATTTGCAACAATCCTGATGCTAAAATCAGTGAATGTTGGACTGCTCAAGGCTGGGACCTATCCTTTAAGAGACTTTTGAATGATTGGGAAGTGGCTAGAATAGCCTCTCTTCTGGAAAAGCTGGGTGAAATTGGCATCTCAACAAATGTTCCTGATAGAGCTATTTGGAAATATACCAAGGAGGGGAATTTCACAGTAAATAATGCTTACAGAAGAAGGATACATGGAGTGATTGATGATAGACAATACCATTGGAATGGCATATGGAAAGGTTTGGTACCTACCAAGATGAAATGCTTTACATGGTTGGTCATAAAGAGAGCATCTCTTACTCAAAAAGTGCTATAGAAAAGAGGAATGCCACTGGTTCTTCCATGCTTTCTATGCAGCTTAACAAGAGAAACAAATAAACATCTTTTCTTGCATTGTAAGTACATTATACATACTTCTAAACATCACTGGACTTAGTTGGACTATGCCAAAGCATACATCTGAACTTTGCAGCTACTGGATCATGAGAGGTGGAAGCAAGACGCTAAAGAGATGGTGGAAATTGATCCCATCATGCATATGGTGGTCTATTTGGAGAGAAAGAAATGGAAGATGTTTTGAAGATAGATTCAATTCCATTCACAAGGTTAAATGGTATTGTTTAGTATCTTTACTTTTTTGGTGTAAACAAAAGATGTAAATGAAATCATAGATTTAATTGGAAGCTTGTAACTTCTCAGGTCTTGGATGTAATTTCCTTTTAAATGGTGGCCACCATTTTCTTAATGCTGAAGAATACTACTTACCAATTTTTTTAAAAAAGAATAGCATTGGGCCTTGTTTGATTGGTTTTTAAACAACAAGGACCTCTATGGTCTTATGCCTAAAATATAAAAAAGGAAAATATATACCTAACAAGTTTCAAGCCGTTGTTTTCAAATACAATGAACTATTTACCTTTAGCGAAATATTACTTCAATCTGTACCCGAAATATTGTGACAAGTGGAAAACAGGACCTCTTTTCTCGTATTACCTGACATATTATTTCAATCTGTACCTCGTAGTACGTAAC
>JBDJHY010245387.1:0-10763 GCA_039654485.1 Withania somnifera
CCAAGTTGCTACACCCACCCCACTATATTTTCTCAACCTCTCCTCCATTGTTGTCCCATTTGTCATTGTGAGATTACTTAGGGTTTTGAAGTATTTCTTTTTGTTAAAATTTTAACCTTTTTACCTTCTTTAGTTGTAATTTAGCGACTATATTGTTAATTTTATCTATAGTTGTTGCTTTACATTGTAATTTGTTAATTAATGATTGATTTTAGATTAAATGTTAGTTAGTGAAAATTATTTTGTCTTATTAGTTATTATTTTCAAGTCTAATTTTATTTAGTAAATTTTTTATATTTAAATTGGATAAATATTACTTAAATCATAGTTATACACATTGTTAGTTTGTGAATTTTAATATAATCTTAGGTTGAACTTTAATATAATGTGACTTTAGTTAAATTAGTATACTTGAATTTGATTAGAACTTAATTTAGCAAAATGTGTCTTGAAAATATGAACTAATGACATGAAATTGTTAAGTATAAACTTGGAATTGTTAACTACTAGCTTGAAATTGTGAAAAAAAGCTTAGTGACATGAAATTATTAAGTATAAATGTGGAATTGTTTAGTAGTGACTTGAAATTGTGAACTAGGTAGCCAGCTTAGTGACATGAAATTATTAAGTATAAACTTCGAATTTTTAAGTAGTGACTTAAAATTGTGAACTAGGTAGCTAGCGTAGTGACATAAAATTGTTAAGTATAAATTCGAAATTGTGAACAAGGTAGCTAGCTTACTGACATGAAATTGTCAAGTATAAATTTGGAATTGTTAAATAGTGACTTGAATTGTGAACTAGGTAACTATCTTAGTGACATGAAATTTTTAAGTATAAACTAAGAATTTAGTATTGACTTGAAACTATGAACTAGGTAGCTAGCTTGATAACATGAAATTGTTGAGTATAAACTTTGAATTGTTTAATATAAACTTGAAATTTTTATGAACAACTGGCTTGAACATATTACTTGAAATTGTTATGAATATATTTCATAATTAAATATTTATATTTTTGTAGGTGAATCATCATTTGTGGATGTAATGATATGTCATATGAAGCTTATTAGAGGTGTGAAACCTGCATATTATGAAGGTATTAAAGATTCTATTGAGCATGTCATGTCACTTGATCTTTTTAGGAGTATAGGTTGGTTAAGTCTCCTTGTAGTTTATGTAATCATGAAGTTTTTTTATCAAGATATATTTGTGTTTCATATCTATCGTAATGTACTTAAAGCTAGATATTTTGTGTGGGCTGATCATGGAGAGATAGATGAGTTAAATGGCATATTTTATAATTTTTTGCGCTTGCATATATTCCAAGTAGGGATCAACATGATAAGATGCATGAAATGGCCAATGATGCATTAAGATTTGTGCATGGAAAGGAACCCAAATAATATTTATAAAAATCTCTTAATGAAGAAGCAAGTTGATTCTACCAATAATTAAAAGAGGCTAGTCATCCATTACGTGAAGGAAAATTGCATTTGTTTTCTCATATGCAGTGAGACTAATTAATATCAAATCAAATTGGGGTATTTCTCAAAGTGGTGTGGATGATATTGCTGATTTTATTGGAGAACTATTTTATTTGGATTTGAACATATCTAAGAATTTTCGGGCAAAGAAATTGGTTTTGAATTTAGGATTAAAGTATAATTCAATTGATTGTTGTGTAAATAATTGCATGTTGTTCTTTAAGAATGATGGTGATTTAGTAAATTATAAGTTTTGTGGACATGATCGTTTAAGAGAACCCCTCGTGGTAAGTTTAGGAAAGAGAGCAGATATAGAAGAAGGAAAGTTAATTGGTATGAGAAATCATGATTGCCATGTTTAAAATTTGGAAACAAATTGTAGAAATAAGTTTATTCTTCAAAGAGTTGTGTTCTGGTACTTTGTTGGAGAGTTGTTTGGACTTGATGGAGCTGAATATTTCTATCATCAATACTAAGCTAGAGAAGTTCTTTACACATATTGGTTTATGTGATAGAGAATCTCCCAATTCACATTGTACAAGAGGCATGCCTTGTAGGCCCTGTTCAATTGAGGTGGTTGTATCCATTTGAGAGGTACTGTCCTGTATTGCTTTGATTTTGTTAGATTTTCTAATATTATAGATAACATGATAATTAAACAGGATGACTAAAAAGTGCAAAAAACTTCTAAGAAAAGGGGAAGGATCTATTTGTGAAGCTTATCTAGTAAGAGAAACTGTTAATTTTTACTCTTACTACTTCGAGGATGAAGTGCTATGTAAAACAAATAGGACAAACAACAATGATGATGGTGATCCTTTGCATCCACAAGTGTTAAAAAAAAGATTTCACTAGTATGGAACGTGAATCGGCTATCATCCATGTTTTGCTCAACTACCTTAAGATTCAATCATATATCATGTACGTATGACATTTTATTATCGAATTACATAATTTGAATACTAAGTGTTGATTACTGATGAAAATTCTTAATGTACACTTGACAGTTTATTCGCGAACACAGGAGTAGTGATTCTATATATACACGATTTTCAGATTAGCTGCGGGCACATGTATTTGAGAGACTGAGCCCTGTGGAAAACTTGCAATTGGTGAAAGAAGTTGATATGGGCCTAAAAATTGAATTATGAAAATAAATAAGTATTGTGTTAGTGTCTTCAAGTTTCAAATTGAAAAGTTTCTAAGTAATAGAAAATAGATAACAACGGAGTGATGGTTCAAGGTTATATAGACGATAATGGAAAAAATGTTGACTATTTTGGTGTTATACGAGAGATATTAAAGTTGGCATTCTTCTTGGCCCAAAAAAGATAGTATTATTTCGATGCAAGTGGTTTGACCCATCACTAGAGGTACCAGTGTGGATGCAAGTGTTAGTACCTTATTTAAGATTTTTAGGACTGATGTACTTTTATGACATTATTGATTTTGGTACATTACGGACATATTAAAAACTTTTGTTAACTTTCAAATCAATTTTTAGGTGTCTTTGGTTGATTTTATATTGTTTTTGATTTATATATGATTCGAAATGTGTTTTATAATTGTATAAATATTTTGGATGGAATCGTTGTTAGTTAGGATGCTTTGGATTGAATTTAATTTAATTTTGCATGTTTTGGTTTTGAATATGAACAAAAGCAACAGACATCGTCGCTTTTGTCTGTCGCTTTTTTGAAAAAAAAATTCAAAAAAACAAGCCTAAAAAGCGATGACAATGTCTCTTAAATTTGTTGATTTTCTTGAAATTTAAAAATAAAACCAGAAAAGTAACAGACAACATTGCTCTTGCCTATCGTTTTTCTTGAATTTTTTTTAACAAATTCCAGAGAAGCGACATTGTCTGTCAAAATAATTTAAAAAGAATTTTTTGGAATAATGATGCTATGTGTCACTTTTGGCATCGCCTAGCCATGTCGTCTATTACTTTTCGAATACCAATGATGTAACACCCTGGAGTCACCCCTTTGGCTCCATAAGGCATACTTAGACAACGAGTCATCTTAGTAGCCTTAGATGATCCCCTGGCTCATGCATCTCTACAGTATAATAATAGAATAATAATAAAGTTAAACTAGTGGGTCATCTCACATATTAAAGATAATACTAGAAGACAACGAAAACTCCAAATCAAGTATCACTAAATCAACTGTTTGAAATCCTTTAAGTACTGAAATACTAGGCTTCTAAGACAAGTCCCCAACAAGCCTTAAAATGAAATAAATGAATGTATCAACAACTAGTCTGCTTTAATTGAAATTTACCAATAATGAGGTGTTCCCAATCCATGGTCTAGCCTACATGTCAAATCATGTAGTAAAAGAGTTTGCAGTCAGTATATCAAATATATACTGAGTAAGCAAAAGTGGGACAATAACCGACAATCTTGACATGAAGTCTATAAGTATAAATGAGCCATGAATAGCTATGCAATGCATGATCAATTATAGTTCAAATTAGTTATTTATGAAGAAGTTAAGTAATACTGACAATGTAAGAAACATCACTTTAATGCATAAATAATAATTTCAAATATCTTACATCAAAGCTTTTGTGGGAGGTTCTATAACCAACATATAAGGTCATGTGACCAGCAACAAAATTCAATAAACTACCAGTTGAAGGAAGTACCTTACCCCGCAATAAGTTCAGTACCTAACAAGTAACCTAATGGATCCAAATAAGTCGGGCTTGTCATAATAATTTATTTTAAGAAACATCTCATCCTATGAGGCCATATGACCAGCAAAAGAATTCAACAAACTACCAGTTGAAGGGAGTACCTTGCCCTGCAACAGGGTCAGTACCTAACAAGTAACCTAATGGATCTAACTAAGTCAGGATTTTCATAATAATTTCTTTTAGGAAACATCTCATCCTATGGTTGGCAACATAGATATGGGATTAGTTCTTTCAACCTAATCTGCTTGGTGCTAATATTACTCTCGGAAACATATTACTACTCCTGACATGACTATTTTAAAGCAATTTAAGTGAAAAACTAATCAAAATATCATGCCTAAGCCTCTTTGGAAATTTTTTTGTCAAATCATCCTTAGTTTAATGAATTCATCTCTAAGCCGAAAACTTAGGAAAATATCTTAGCAATTTCCTAATTTCAGTGTTTATAACTTAAGTTCATCAAATAATAATATGCCCTAAGATTTTTAAGTTAGAATAAAGTAACTTTATAATTTAACCGAATCTTGAATGATGTACGCAAAACTATAAAACATAATATGTGAATGTAAGGATTCTTGAGAACTTTACTCAATTAGTATCAAGAATTATAATAGAGAATATTAACACAACATGGGAATGAAAGTTAATAATTTTATCAAGGATAAATTTCAAGATTTAAATTAACTTCGGGTTTGGGGCATAATGGTGGAAGGATACCCTTGTTCATGAACCCACATACCTAAAACCTGGAGAATTGACACTTGGAATTGGAGACAAAGACTTGACTTTGAACCTTTGATAAGAACCTTAGCCCTATCCTTAGGAGAAACTGATCGATCAATTCATTGTTGTCTGATAGATTAAAGTGTAATAAGAGGATAATTAGGGTTGAGGATTTTATACTGGTGTTAATTAAACCTAAACAGCATAGTATTATTTATTAATGAGTGGGGAAAGACCAACGATTCCTGGGGAAAACGAGTGAAAACTAGGCCGTAGCAGGTTTCCACGGGTGGGTCCATGGTTTTCTGAATACTCCCACATTTCGTGAAACTGTCCCCTACAGAATAGAAACACAGAAAGAAAATGGCGGTCCATAATACAAATGGTCGTCTCATTCTATAGTCCGTAGAATAGCCCATAGGGCCATTCTACACTTAGAAAAATTTTGAGAAATTTAGTCCCATCCCATGATTCAAATGACGGACTGTGGAACCCTTCCATAGTCATGTAATGGCCTATCAAATTGAGGAAGCGAGGGGATTTTCACTAGTCTAGTTCCACGGTTCACTCCATATCCATGGAACCCTTCCACGGTCCTTAGAATGATATATAGGACCTGGTCCAATTCTAGATTTATATAAACTTCAAATACACTATTTGTTTAGCCTACTAAACCCCTAGCATGATTTTAAAGGTATTACAATATCTCTCCTTATAGTCATTCATCCTCGAATGAAGACTTCAACTAAGCAAAAAGGGAAAATGACTAACTAACTGCCAAAATGGCTCAAAAACTCATTTATAACATCAAAATAACTTAACTAACAGAGATTCTACCATTAAATTAGTTGAACCTAATATATGTCATTTTTATAGGCTCTAATTATCATGGATACATCAATACATGCACAAGTACTTCATATGGACTCATGAAACAATACGAACTATGTGTTATATGTTGTATGCTACAGATATATGAAAGAAAAACTGAATGAGAATTACCTCAGACTAAAGTGGAACTGAAAGGAAATAAGTTTGCGTACTTCTTCATCATGTTTGCCTCAGCTTTTCAAGTGGCTCCCTCGGCTGACTGATTTCTCCATAGAACCTTGACTGATGCTATCTCCTTATTTCTAAGCTTTTGAACTTGCCTATATAACATCTTTACAGGGAATTCTTCATAAATTATACGTACTTATCACTAATATTGTCCACAGGTACTATCAAGGAAGGATTTGACAAGCACTTCCTAACATGGAGATGTGGAAAACTGGATTCACTATTGCAAGCTTTATTGAAAGATCTAACTTATAAGCAGAATTACTAACCCTATTCAAAAATTAATAGAGCCTAATGAAATACGTTCTGAGATTTCCTTTCTTCCCAAACCTCATGACTCCCTTTATAGGAGACACCTTCAAGAAAACTTTAATCACTAACAAAAAATTCCAACTCCCTCTTCCTCACATCTTTATAAAACTTTTGCTTACTCTGAGTAGTCTCCAACCTTTCGCAAATGAGATAAACCTTTTCACTAGACTCAATCACTTATTCAGAACCTAACAAAGATGTGTCAGCAACTTCTAACCAACCAATGGGAAATATATACCTCCTCTCATATAAGGCCTCAAACGAAGTCATCTGGATACTAGGATGATAGTTGTTATTATAAGGAAGCTCTTTCAATGTCAAATGTTCATCCCAAGTACCTTTGAAATCACACACGTCATATCTTAGCATATATTTTGGATGGTCCCCTCAGCCTAAACATTTGTCTACGGATGAAAAGCAGTATTTAGGTGAACTTGAGACCCTAACCCTTTCTGGAAAGACTTCCAAAATGCATCATGAATTGAGTATCCCTATATGAAATAATGGAAAAGGGTGCACCATACATACGTACAATCTCCTGAAGATAAGCCTACCATATTCCTCTGTTGAGAAATTAGTGTGAATAGGTAGAAAATGGACTGACTTGGTCTACCTGTCCACAATCACCCAAATAGAATCATGATGTCTCTTAGTCCTCGAAAAACCAGTAACAAAATCAATATTTATGACTTAACATCCAGGATGGAATTTCTAACCTCTATATCTCACCTCCTGGCTCTCGGTGTTCAACTTTGACTTGCTGACAATTTAGATACCTAGCCACAAATTCAGCTATGTCCCCATTCATCCCTTTTCACTAATATACTTTCTTCAAATCCCTATATATCTTAGTAACATCCTAGTGAAGATAATATCTATATCTGTAAGCTTCATATAAAATCCTTTCCTTCAAGCTATCAAGATTTGGCACAGATAGCCTACCCTTAGATCTTAATACACCATCTCCCCTTTTGTAGAAAACATGTCCTTTATGCCGACCAACTCTACCCTTCAACTTAAGCAAGAAAGGATCTTTATCCTGCTTCTGTTTCACCTTTTCTACTAAGGAAGACTATAATAAATTTAGAACCAACATCCCACCATCCTCAGCATCATCCAACTTGACCCTAAGGTATGCAAGCATTTACACGTCCCTAGCTAACTCCCTCTTCTTCCCTATCAACATGTGCCATACTCCCCATATACAACCTACTAAGGGCATCATCCACCACATTGGCCTTGCCCGAATGATATATGATTGTCATATCATAATATTTTAACAATTCCAACCACCTTTTTATATGGATATTCAAATATTTATTCTTAAATATATGCTGCAGACTCTAATGATTAGTAAAAACATCAATATGCACACTATATAGATAGTGCCTCCAAATTTTAAAGGAAAAAACAAAAACTACCAGCTCAAGGTCATGAGTGGGATAGTTCTTCTCATGACCTTTATGTTTTCGTGAAGCATAGGATACTAACTTTCCATGCTACATCAATACACATCCCAAACCAACACAAGAGGCATCACAGTGTACCCCAAAAAACTTTTAAAACCTCTATAAAGGTTAAGACTGGGTTATGGTCAACTTGGTTTTCAAATCATGGAAATATTTCTCACACTGGTCTGATAATTCAAACTTATCTTTCTTTTGTGTCAATTTAGTCAAAGGGGAGGCTATAGAGGATAAACCTTGGACGAATCTATGATAATACACTGCTAAACCCAAGAACTCGGATATCTAACAGAGATATGGGTCTAGGCCAACTTTTGGCATCTATAATTTTCTGGGAGTCTACTTGAATATTGACACTAGAGATGACATAACCTAGGAATGCAACTGACTTCAACTAAAATTCATACTTGCAGAATTTAGCATAAAATTAACTGTCTTGAAGGGTCTGAAGGATAATTCAAAGATTGTTTCCATGCTCTTCTTCACTTTTGGATTAAACCATAATATCATCAATGAAAACTATCATGAACAGTTCCAAGTATTTCTTGAACACCCTGTATATAAGGTCTATGAATATCGTGGGAGCATTTGTCAAACCAAAGGACATGATCATGAATTCAAAGTGGCTATAACGGATTTTGAAAGATGTTTTAGGAATGTTGAATCTTTGACCTTAAGATGGTAATAGCTGGAACGAAGGTCAATTTTACAAAAATGACTAGCACCTTGCAACTGATCGAACAAGTCATCCATCCTTGAATATAATAATTGTTCTTGATAGTGACTTTGTTCAACTAACCATAGTATATACACATTTTGAGTGACCCTTTTTCTTATGCATGAATAAGACATGTAAACCCTAGGGAGACATACTAGGGTGAATGAATCCCTTTTCCAAAATGTCAGCTTATTGGTCCTTGAGCTCTCTAAGTTTGGTTAGTGATATTATATATGGAGAATTAAAATGGGTTTAGTTCTTGGAACAAGAGCTATATCAAATTCTATCTCCCTATCAGGAGGTACTCCAGGTAAATTCTTAGTAAAGATATCCGCGTACTCTCTGAAGATTAGAATTGACTAAATATCAGGAATTTTGGACTCAGAATATTTGACTCAGACCAAGTGATAGATACACCCATAGGATTATTTTCCTAGACTTGAGGTATAAAATAAACCTTCCCTTAGGAATAATATCATTTCCCTTCCATTCTAAGACAGGTGCATCGTAAAACTTTAAACGGATGATTCTAGTCCTGTCATCTACTATGGTATAGCATGCATGGAGCCAATCTATGCCAACAATGATGTCGAAATCTACAATGTCTAACTCAAAAAGATCAATAGGAAATATTCTATTAAAGACTAAAACTGGGCTTTTATGGTATACTCTTTTTGTGATGATGGTATCCCTACTGGGATAGAGACAGAGAATGGTTTAGATAATTTTTTGGGAAGACTCCAAACTGAATAGCAATGAACAAAGATACAAATGAAAAGGACATCAATATTGTAAACCTTTATCATACTTGTTACAACATCATCTTACTACTCCTGCTCTAGTATGGAGCCCAATGCATACAACATGTTTTGGCGTTGACCACCACTAATGCTAGAAGAAGCAACATGTTGAGCTGGGCAGGCAACTGGTACTACTGTAAATAAAGTGGTTTAGGTCCATCCCACCCTATCTAGTTGTGGGTTAGTTCCTTAGAAGATGGACAGGATTACCATACCCAAAACAACCTTTAAAAACTCACTCCTAAAGCTTGTGACCCTGCTGGACACACCCATAACAAACTCCAATACCAATCCTGCACTTTTTTAGATGATTCTTATACACTTGGCATAGATAGGGTAAGATCTCCCTCTAGTCACACTACCATGCAAAGATAACATCATTGAGTTACTCATCTGATTTTGAGGTTGTCTGGTACTCTGAGTAGGAGTACACATTGATGAAGGGGCTGGAGCCCTGAAACTCTATTGCTATTGTCTGTAGTTACCACTAGCCTTAGTCTAACTAAACTCTGTTGACAAGTCCTCTCCTTCTTTCTATGGAAGTTTTCTCTCATCTTATCCTACTTCTATTTTCTCTAAGTGAAGAATCATCTGACCCATATCCATACCAGTAATCAAAGTAGTTGTCGTCCCTTCCCTTATTAAGTGTAGTGAAAGATTATAAATAAAGATGTACATATGATTGTTCATATCAGCGATCATGTCTGAGTCATAGTTAGACAGTTGGGTAAAATTCATCTTGTATTCAGCAACTGCCGTACAGCCTGCTCCATACATAAAAACTCTCTTATATTTTCACTTCTAATTTCCCAAGGAAAGAACCTATCTAAGAAAGATCTTTTGAATTCATCCCAAGTAAGAGGAGATACATCTGTCAGCCTATTCTTCTTCCATCAGTTATCCCAATATTGATCTACATCTTTAAGATGATACATGACCAATTCAACTTTATCTATCTATGAAACCCCCATTATGTCACAACCCCTCTTAACCTACTCAATGAAAACTTTTGGGTCCTCTTCCACCATAGAACCATGGAAGACTAAGGGCTACATTCAGAGAAAATCTAACTCTAGATGCACCAGCATCTTGAACAAATGGTTGAACAACTGGAGCTACTGTCTGCTGCTGAGTCTTGGAAATAACCGTATAGGTGATCAAGTGCACATATTGTGAAACTCAAAATTGGTGATATTCTGCGCCTCAGGAACTGGCAGCCTAATTCTGGACCCTGATTCCTAACCTGATAAGCTGGTTGTCTATGTGGAGGCATGATCTAAAATGCGTAAAGCAAGAGTCAGAAAATAGTATTAGAGTTAAAACTCCAAAGCATGAAATAAAACATGAAACAAAGGGCAATTGCCTAAATTTTTAGTATCCTTAGTTATAAGTGTATCATGATTCGTACCCATAAAAGAGACTCTACCCTACATCTGCTTTCAGTCATCCTAGGACACTTTAAACCTAAAGATCTGATACCAAATTTGTAACGCCCT
>JBDJHY010245407.1:0-10763 GCA_039654485.1 Withania somnifera
GGGTAGGTTGAATTACATCAGACACGTTATTAGAGCAATCAACACTCATATACGAGCCGAGTGAAAAGATATGTAAGAAATACACTCCAACCCATTAGACAGAAGATTGCATAAATTCTTTTAACACTGACAAAGAATATCTATCTAATTCGCCGGTCCTATACTTCCCGAAAGGAAGCCCACCGTAATGACCCTTATGGTCATTTGCTTGCCTATTTTTTTTTGTGTTTTTATCTTTCTGTTAGCTGCCCCAAGTCATTTATGACTTGCTAGGACTGTTATCTTGATTCACTGGAAGTTCTATAGCTTGTTATCTCAGTATTTTCAACCGAGGCCTACCTCTCGGTATTTTTAGTTGTATTTTCAGGGCTACAGGGCTCACGAGCCCCTTTTTAGGCTCAATTTTTGACTCAGATTGCACTTGGAAATATAGGTATCATTCTTTTTGTTTTGACCTCTAGTTACCTAATTTTATAGTTTAAAACAGATTCAGGATTGTGCAGAGCTTCAGACTTATATGTTATGCGCTTTTCGAGGGTTTTTTATTGGTGCCTAGGTATGCTAAGTTTACCCTTCTTTAGACTGGGCTATTGTAAGGTGTATGTGTGGTGTGGATAGATGTGTGGGATGCTTTTAAGGTTGGAGACCCTACCTTATTATTTTTATACCTATTTTACCTACTCTTAGGGTCCAGCGGAGGGACATAGAAGGTGTTGGGCTACGTGTTGCTGTCATGGTTGTGCCTCTAATGGTCATGGACCCTTGTTATTCTATTATGACTATTTTAAGATTTGGTGAGTGAGGTATGTCCTTCACTGGTGGCTTCTGGCTGATCCTAGCGCGTGGTAGGCTTATTTGTGATGTTGTTGTGCAGTGTTTATGAATTTTAGATATTGATCTATGATATTATGAGCACGGGTGTGGCCCCAAGCTATGGTAATTGGGATATAGACTTGATTAACTAAATTGGACAGTTTTACTAGCTTGAAGCTTGAACTTGGGTTTCTTATTTATATATACGTATATGCCCCAACCACCTGCTGGTATGGCGCTATATTCAATGCATAAATGGAAAGATCTTTGACTATCATAGGGTACTGTATTGGTTATTGTAAGGGAACAACCTAATATATATTGATTTCATGGCATGATCCATCCTTGAATTTTGAGGCTCGAGCCTACTATTGATTTCTGAGGGGCGTGGTCCCTGATATAGACCAGTTGTACAGTGTGGCCCTACCGCGGGTTATGAGGCACGAGACTACTCCTGACTTTTGAGGGGTGCATTTATGATATAGGCTGATTGTACGGTGTGAGACTACTCCAGATTGAGAGGCACGAGACTTCCTTTGATCATTGAGGTGCGTACTTAAGTGTGGGCCCTATATGATTTTTGGAGTCCCAATCTTGTGATTCAAGAAATTATGCCTTGAATTTTGCTATTATCACCCCTGTGCATTCATTTTGTTCAAGCTAGTTATGTTTGTCGGGCTTAAGGGGAAAGTAATAGTGAGTTCTTATTTGTATTGGTTGTGCCTACAAGTGAGATGGGGCGTCAAGTAGGTTTTGTATTGTTTCCTTTATTTTGTACCCAATGGTCTAATAGGGGGATTTTGGGTTTTATCTTCTCTTTACTTTCTTTATATCCATGCCTTATTAGTTAGTTTTACCTTCAATTGCTGCTTTAGTACTAGTATACTCAGCTGGAGTTTAGGTACGCTTTCTATGGTTTGTTTCTTGATACTATGCAATAGTTGGATTTTTTGGTGCGATTAGATCCCGTACTTTCCTTACAGTTATTCACAGTTAGCTTTTGTACCAGTTACCAACCATGGTTGCGTAGTTAGTTTCATACTGCTTACCTTCTCTTATTGACCTATTTTAATTTCCTCATCATTACTTTATCTACACTTATAGTTTAGACTGGTTGGCCTATCATGCCTACTGGGTACCCACCTATGTTCTGGTACTCATACTATATTTCTACACTATTTTTGTGGTACAGATACCTATGGGTCATAGGAGACGACATGATCGTGCTAAGTAGGTTACTGTCCTACAAAGGATACAATGAGCTTTTTGAGTTTGAGCTGATCATGTTTTCCAGTTGTTGTAGCATGCTTTGTTTTGATTTATGGAAGACCTTGTGTAGTACTAGTTTATAGGATCTTGTATATGTATATATATCTTTTGGATACTTCGATTTGTAGCTCTGATGCCACTGACACCAGGTTTAGGGATGGATTATTTTATAGACCTCCTTCTATTGTTGGTTTAATTCTATTATTTTACTTTTTGATGGTAGATGTGATTGGTTATGGCCCTTTGCATGTAGCTGCAGGCTGTACGACATGATTGTGTATATAGAGGGACTTAGATGCCATCTTGACCCGAATTTAAGTTACAACAGAGTTGTATCAAAGATTAGGTTCACCGGTCTTTTTGGAATTAGAGGAAGTACCTAGTAGATTCTTGGATATCGGTACGTAGACATTTGTATCCAATATTTGGTAGGATATGGGGTACCTTAGGAAAGATTTCATCCCTTGATTCTTGTTGTGCATTGATATTCGTTCCATTTCTGAAAGACTCACCTTGGCTTCACTTTTTCACAAATGGTGTGTACCTGAGCTTCATCTGTTGATCGATACCCTTTCCTGATAGATCAGGAGAGGGTAGTAGGGGATGTTCGGTCAACTGATACTCCTCCGACCACCACTCATCCATAGACTTCTTCTGTACCCCCCGCTACAGTTCACCCAGCCACCGCCCGCTGCTTTTAGAGACTTGTTATGGAAAATCCTTTGGATGCTTGGTAGGGCAGTATAGATGTGCCACATTGTCTACTTAGGGAGAGGTCCAGTGTGCACCGCCTCCCCCAGTAGCACTGCATGTACTGCCTACCTTTATAGATCAAACTAATATTGTATCTACATATATTATAGCTCCTACTATACCAACCTTCGAGGTAAGAAAGATGCTAGACCACTTTCTATGGGTCACACCCGCTAGGTTCTATGAAGTAGAGGGGAAGGATACCTATGAGTTAATAGTTGCATATAAGGAGCGTTTGGGGACCTTATAGTTGTTTGAGATACACAGGGTTGACTTTACTTCTTATTTTTTTGAGGGTACTGCTATTCACTGGTGGAGGGTGTACAGAGTCGCACGTAATATGGCTCAGTCTCCCTGTCTTGGGAATAGTAAAGAGACGTGTTTATGGGAGAGTACGTTCCTAAAAGTTCATAAGAGTTGTTATGGGCTCAGTTCGTAGGTCTAACACATGTACCATGATGTTCTCAGAGTACGAGGCTTGGTTCATTAGGCTTTCTAGAAATGCCAATGAGTTGTTGCGTACAGAAGAGGAGCAGATTCACTGTTTTGCTGTTGTTTTGAGGTTGGATCTGTGAGGTAACGTAGAGAGGATGTTGGTTTCAAAAAAGTCTTTCCTGGATGTTTCCAACCATGCCCATAGTATAAAGATTCTAGTTTTCCAGGCCAAGAGGGCGGCAAGAAGAGAAAGCGCCACTAGGGCAGCTATTTAGGTTCTAGGCCAAGAGGTAGGGATTATGGTTTGAGAGGTCAAGCCAGCCATTTGTACCAGGCTTTATTATAGACTTCTGATAGAGGAAAGAGCAGCCTGCTTGCCAGGGGCCAAGCTTCAGATCATGGGGTCGTGTTGAGGGTTCCCGCAGTCAGTCCAGAGATAGGGGTGGATATTTTGAGTGCAAGAAGTGGTCTATTATGTAGGAGACTCTCCCAAGGCTACGAGAGATTGATTGCAGAGGATTTCTTTGGATGTGGGGATAGGGGAAACTTTCCCCGGGATTTTCCTTAGGGTAAGGATAAATAGACCATGACCTTGCCTGCCCAGTTATTGCAGGCAGTTCCACTAGCTAGAGGTTGGTAGCTATCTACTCTCAGAAGATGAGGCAGAGAGGGGGAACAAAAGGTAGAGGTGGTGTGCAGTAGCAGGGTGGGGGGCTGCTGTCAGCTATATGCCATTCTAGACAGATCCAAGGCTAAGACATCAGGTGATATTGTCACCCGTATGTTTCTTGTTTTTGGGAACTCATCCTTGACCTTATTTGATCCTAGATCAACTTTATTATATATATCTATATATTTTCTTTCTCATTTAGCATTTCTAGTGAGCCATTATCTAGCCTATGAGTTTATCTAACCCCTGTGGCTGCAACCCTAGTGGTGGATCGGGTATATAGATCATATATAGTGAATATTTAGGGTTACGACACTCGGGCTAACTTAATGGAGCTAGATTTGTTCCAGTTTGATGTGATTATGAGCATGGACTAGTTATCCCCTCAACGTGTTATCCTAGATTCTTATGCCAAGAACGTGACCTTATATGTGCCCGGTGTACCCCTAGTGGTGTGGTGTAGGCCCACTAGTCACTCCTTGGTTCGGTTTATCTCTTATTATAAGGCCAATAGGCTCTTACCAGAGGTTGTCATGCTTACGTAGCCCATGCTATAGATATTAGTGCTGATTCTCCCTCCTTTGAGTCAGTGTTAGTGGTTTGTGAGTTGTTTGATATGTTTCCTCCTGATTTACCTAGCCTCTTACCCAAGTGTGGTATCGATTTTTTCTTTTAAGGTTGAGCTGGGCAATAGGAGCATCTCTATTGCCCCTTATCATATGGACCCAATGGAGCTTTATGAGTTGCATGTTTATTTGCAAGACTTGCTTGACAGAGGGTTCATCCATCCAAGTGTATCTCCTTAGGGTGTCCAGTTTTGTTTGTAAAGAAAAAGGATGGGTCGACGTGGATGTGCATTGACTATAGCTAGCTCAACAAGGTAACTATTAATAATAGGAATCCTCTGTTGCACATTGAAGACCTATTTGACAAGATAAAGGGTACCATAGTATTCTCTAAGATTGATTTGAGATTCGCCTATCATCAATTGGGGATTCAAGTTGAGGATATCTCGAAGACAGCCTTTCAAATGAGGTATAGGCATTATGAGTTTCTGGTGACATAGTTTGGGATGAATAATTCCCCTGTAACCTTCATGGAATTGATGAGTCAGGTATTTAGGACCTATTTAGACTCTTTTATATCATGTTTATTGATGAAATATTGGTTTACTCATAGAGTTTGGCGGAGCACGAGGAGCACCTGAGGGTAGTATTCTAGACTTTGAGGATTAAAAGGCTCCACACTAAGTTATCAAAGTGTGAGTTTTGTATTGAATCTGTTTCCTTTCTAGGACATGTGGTATTGGGCGCTGGTAGTGTTGATCCGGCTAAGGTTGCTACGGTTCTTGATATGCCTCGTCCTACGACTCCTTCTGAGGTCCGCAATATTCTTGGGTTAGTTGGGTACTACCGATGGTTTGTCTAGAGTTTTTCTTCTATCATAACCCCTTTGCGTAAGTTGACGCAGAAGGACATTTCCTTCCAGTGGTCAGCTGAGTATGAGTCTATCTTTCTGAGGCTAAAGGAGTTGCTGACTACCTCCCCAGTTCTCACCTTTCCAATTGAGAGTCATACATATGAAGTGTATTATGATGTTTCAAGTATTCGGTTAGGATGTGTTCTGATAAACTAGGGTCATGTTATATCATATGCTTTGCGACAATTGAAGGATCACGAGCGCAACTACCCACCCATGACTTGGAATTGGCGGTGATGATTTTCGCCAAACATGTAGAGGCACTATCTATATGGTGTCCATTGTGAGATTTATATAGATCTACAAAATGTGCAGTATGTTTTGAGTTAGAAGGAGATTAACTTGAGAAAGCAGAGGCAGGTTGAGCTCCTGAAGGAATATGATTTGATAATTCTATATCACTTGCGCAAGGCTAATATGGTTGGAGATGACTTGAGTCGGAAGGTAGTGAGTATGGGTAGCCTAGGTTCTATTTATGTTTCTGAGAGGCCGTCAGCTTGGGACATTCAGTCCTTGGCTAATATGCTGGATAGATTGGATATTTCAATACCATAGCAGGTTGTTAGACATGTTGAGGTTAGATCATCTTTATTTGATCAAATTCAGTAGCGCCAGTATGAAGATCCCTAGTAGTTCAGACAAGAGAGAGGTTTTTAAGGGGTGATAGGCTGCTATGGATTCTGATGTTGTGTTATGGGTTCATAGTTGTCTGGCCGTTCTTAGAGTAGTGATTTGATTTAGACTCTATTGCTTATGGCTTATTTCTCCAGGTACTCTATCCATATGTGTACTTCTAAGATGTACCATGATTTGAGGCAACATTACGATTGGCGGGGTATAAGAAGAGCAATAGCATCTTTTATGTCACGGTGTTTGAACTATCAGCAGGTGAGGTTAGAGCACAAGAGGTCAGGAGGTGAGATTTAGAGACTCCCTATTCCTGAGTTTAAATGGGAGCGAATTACTATGGATTTTAGGCCTTTCCTGCACATCTATAGGTCATGATTTCATTTGGATCATCGTGGATCGATTAACCAAGTCAGCTCACTTCCTAACGATACATTCTTCTTGGGGTGTTGAGGTCTTTATTGGGTTGTTTATTTGTGAGGTGGTTAGACTCCATGGGGTGCAAATTTCTATTATATCTTATAGGGACATATATTTTATTTCACGATTTTGGAGGTCAATGCAAAGGGAGATAGTACAAAGGTTTCCTTGATTACAACATTTCACCCTCATACCGAGCGTAGTCCGAGAGGATTTTTCAAGTACTTTAGGATATGTTACGAGCCTTCGCCTTTGATTTTTGCGTTAGCTGGGACAGACATATGGCTTTAGCAGAGTTCTCGTATAATAACAGTTATCATTCCGACATTTAGATGGTGCCATTTAAGGGATTGTATGGTAGACAGTTCATGTCTCCCATTAGTTTGTTTTGTGGTAGAAAGGTTTCACCTCAGAGTTTTGAATGGTTTTGAAATACAGTGTACAGGGTTAGAGTCATTCAAAATAGTCTTTGGACAATGTAAAGTAGGCAGAAACCCTATGTGGATCATAGGATGCGGCCACTGGAGTTCAGTTGGAGAATGGGTCTTTCTCCTGGTGTCTCCTATAAAAGATGTTTTGAGATTTGGTAGGTGAGGTAAGTTTAGCTCCCGGTTTGTTGGGATTCATGATATCATTCAAAGGGTTGGAGATGTTGCCTACAGGACTGCCCTACCTCTAAAGTTAGCTGTTGTCCATCTGGTATTTCACGTATCTATTTTTTGCTGGTATGTGCTTAACCATCCCCACTTGCCTTGCCGAGAGTCTTTGCAGATAGATATCGGTAAACTTATATTGAGGAGTCAGAGACTATTATAGATAGGGATGTGAGGCGGCTCAAATACATGGATATCTCGATGGTGAAGGTTCATTGGGTGCACGAATAATTGAGGAGGCTACTTGGGAGACAAAGCGTGATATGCGAGTCCAGTATCTACATCTGTTCAAGAATTCAGGTACTACTTTTCCTTGAGTTTCGAGGATGAAAGTCCTGTTTAGTAGTGAATGTTATAATGAACTACGTCATCATTACTAGCCTTTCAGTTTCCTCTTTGTTTAGAGCTTTCTGTTAGCTGCCTCAAGTCATTTATGACTTTCTAGGACCGTTAGCTTGGTCCCTTGAAATTTCTATAGCTTATTATCTCAATTTTACTATTTTGAAGGATTAACCTTGAAATAGTGGAACTTGTGATTGGTTTCATGGTAAACGCGCTTGGGATCAGATTCTAACAGTTTCATTAGCTTTGAAGTATTGACTTTGGTCTTGTTTGACCTTTAGTTCATGTCCCAGGGTTTTTGTTTTGAGTTTACAATGCTTATTGGAAATTCAGTTCTTCTGGAGTTCTTTTTGGAGCCTGGGCAGGATTTTGGTGATCAGAATGTTGGATTGGCATTTTGAAACATACATCAACTCCAAAATGTTGAATTTGGGCTAGTTGGGTTATTGATTCACTTACGAAGGTATTTGGGCTTGTTTTGAGGGTCCTTCTGGAAAGTTAGGATGTTGGTGGTTTTTATTTAATTTAGGATGGGGTTAGTTTTGCTCAAATGACCTTTGTTGGCTGGTTAATCAATTCCGTTGAGTTTTGAATATGTTTTCCATAAAAGATGCATATTTGGTTTGTTATTGTTGGACTAATTTGGAAATTCACCTGTTATACAAAAATCTTTATTCTTATTTCTAAAGCACGATCGCGCTCTTATACGTGATTGCGGTAATTTTCCTTTTCCTCCTTTAGTGTGATCGTGATGGGGCAACGCGGTCTCCTCAGGTTAGGGTTTTTAGGGTTTTTCATGAACATGCCTGGAGCACTATGGTTGTGCTGGTTTGGAGGATCCTGGAGTGTGGTCGCTCTAGGGTGCCACTATCGTGCCTTATCTTGTCCAGGTCTATATAAACCATTCCCTAAAAATTATTAGCCATTTAAACATTTCACACTCTAAGTTCTTGAGCCTAAACTCTGCAGTTTCAGTCTTAATGCTCCAGGATTTTGCATGGGGATTACGAGGGGTGGGTTTCGAGCGTTCTTCCTCACTTAAGGAAAGTTTTCATTGCCATCTTCTTCCTTGGAACCTGGTGTGTAAAGCTTTAATGGTGGACTGGGTTAGATAATTCTTGGTGAATTATTGTTGGTACCTGGGAATTGTTGGTTGGAAGTTGTGGGGATAATTTCCTGTAACTTTCTTCTTATTTGGTTTAGTTTTAGAGCCTTGATTTTTCCTTTAGTTCTTGAAATCCATGTCTATGGGGATAATCTTTCTTTGGACAATTGAGGACCTTTTGGAGGTCCAATTGAGATCATTTTTGAACTATATGTTCCTTGAGCTGAGGCCTACCTCTCGATATTTCTAGTTTATTTTTCTAGGTAATGGGGCCCACGATCTCATTTTAGGCCCAATTTTCGACCTGGATATCATTCGTATGTTTTGACCTCTAGTTACCTAATTTGATAGTTTCAAGCTAATTCAGGATTGGCGCAACTCCACACTAGTGTGTTATGTGCTTTTCTTGGTTTTTTCCAACTTTTGTTGTATCTATTAATGTCCTATGACTCATTTGGTTGTGTTCTTTCCTAACATGATGATACAGGAATAAAGGAGTGATCTATCTACTATCTGAGTATGAAGTTCACTCAGTGAAGTTTGATACACTCTTATGGAGAAAACCTGTTGTGCCTTGACATGGAATGCCCAGAAGTTGAGACACTATTTGTCTTCCTACAATACCTACCTCATTTCTAGAATGGATCTATTGAGGTACATTTTTCAGAAGACAATGCCCACATGGAGATTGAAAAATGGCAAATGTTATTAAGTGAATTCTACATCATATATGCTACTAAAAAATCAGTCAATGGAAAAGCAAATGCAAACCTTCTTGATGGGAATCCAGTCGATAAAGATCTTAGTTCACTGCCGATAGGTACTTTTCGGATGAGAAAGTGTGGCTCGTGGCATAAGATATATTAGAAAGATATTTGAGATGTAGATCATATTCGAAACCGGATATGGTATGGGAGCTATTTTAGCATCCGAAATCAGCGATCACTATCCGATAATAGCCAAGCTTCATTTCCCCTATGCCAACAAAATTGAGAATAGGAAGAATGTATTTTTGGGCTACGACTAGCCAAAAATATGAATGTCCAAGAATTACTGGTGATAGATGATTCTAATTTATTGATTCACCAGGTCCAAGGAGACTGGGTTTCCAAGAATACAAGATCAACCAGTATGTGTAGGTGGTACAAAAGCTATGTTAATGATTTCAAAAAGTAGAATTCAAGCATAATCCTAGAGAATAGAATGAGCTTTCCGATGCATTAGTTACCTTGGCATCCAAGCTTCAACATCTCGATCAATGCAATATTGATCCCTTGGAGGTCTTGTTGAAGAGAAACCAACATATTTTTCACAAGTTGAAGAGGAACCATATGGTAAGTCGTGGTACTATTACATAAAGAGGTACCTCAAAAGTTGAGAATAACCCAAAGATGTTGAGGCCAATCAGATGAAGGCCATCCTCCACATAAACATTAATTTCTTTTTGAGTGGAGGGATCCTTTACTAAAGGATGCCTGATTTAGTGCTGTTCAGCTGATTCAAGAAGTACATACAGGAGAATATGGATTGCAACTTAATTGTCTTCATTTGGATAGAAATATACTGTGAATGGGTTACTTTTTAATGACAATGGAAAGTGAATGTTTCAGGTTCGTGCAAAAAATGTCACCAATAACAAGTACATGGGGACCTAACCAAAGTACCTCCGCATGAATTACAAGCTTTGAGCTTACCTTCACCATTCATAACTTGAGTTGTAGATGTCATAGGCCCCATTGAACCATAATAATCCTATGGGAATTACTTCATCCTTGTAGTTATTTACTACTTCACCAAATAGGTGGAAACCTCCTACTACAAAGTACTAACTAAGAAAGAGGTAGCCGACTTTTTTTGAGGAAAGTTGGTAAGTCAACTGTATTCTAGAGACTATCATCACTGCCAATAGACATAATTTAAATATATAATGAAATATATCTATGAGAATTTTAAGATCACTCATTGTAATTCAATTGCCTACCGCCCATAAATTAATAGAGTCATTGAAGCAACTAACAAGAACCTCAAGAATATCCTCTAAAAGATGATTAGTGATAGCGGATCTTAGCATGATGCCTTATTCTATTCCTTGTTGGGATAACGTACAACCATGAGAAATTTAGCAAGAGCATACCTTATCTCTTACTCTATGGCACAGAGTCCATGATACCAACTGAAGTTGAGATCCCTCATTGTG
>JBDJHY010245417.1:0-10763 GCA_039654485.1 Withania somnifera
TGCTATTCTATACTAGTGGTTTGTATGACATTGATATCGGGTTTTGGGAGCTTGTATTATATCCTATTGTTTTCCGTATATACTTTAGTAGTCCTCCGCTTCAGCTACGAACTACCGGGTTTGGTTCTCTTACTGGGTGGATAGTAGGTGCCATCATGACTCCGATAAATCGGGTCCTGACAGGGAACTTGGGTCTTTTAACCTGCTACCGAAAAGGAATGCTGACTTGATGACTGATTGTCAAACATGTTTATATTACGTTGAGTGCCTCATCAAAATTTAGGATTTTATCTTTGCATAACGGATTAATGGAAGAGTTTGATGGAAGATCTCAAAGTCCGTCAAACTGATCCACAGACCGTAAAATGGCAAAACTCCCTATACTTTTTATCTTCACTACAACACCTCGACAATGGATTCCATGGCCCTTCAACTGGGATAAATTTTAAGGTGTTATTGTCACGACCTAAAATCTCGAGCCATGATGGCGTCCACTTCCCTCCTGTAGACAAGCCTAACACTACATCCCTAAGCTACGTGCAATGGACTATAACTCTCAAAATGACAAATTTAATAAAGGAAATGATAAATAATACATAATAATGGAAGCTAATAAGAAATCATACAAAACTCGAATCCCAAAACCTGGTGTCTGTGTCATGTGGAGCTACTACACAAGATAAATAAAAGATACAAAATACAAAGTCTCCCATAATAGATAATACAATACAAGGCCTGCTATGGACTGAACAAACAAGCCAAGTAAAGGGAACCATGGTCAGCTCGGACAACAAAGCTCAACGCCATTCACGTAGTCAACTAGATATACTTCGCACGATCACCACAATGCTGATAACCCCTGCCTCTATCTACACAATGAAAAAGTTACAGAAGAGCAGCATGAGTACCAAATAAGGTACCCAGTAGACATCGTCGGCCGACTAGGTTAAGAATAAAATAAGGGTAATAAAGCAAGAAAGTAAAACATGTCTATAATAGGATAGAAATAGTAAGGAAGCAATAACACCAATAATAAGAAAAAGAGTAAGATATCAAATGTACTGCACGAAAACTATAGGAACTAAGCATGATAGATACAGACAATAGAGTCCAAATTTGAAACTCGTAATGAAGTAAGGAACATACCTGTGCTCTAGCTCAGTCAAACCTCACTAACCACGATACTAAGTGTGCAAGAACTACAAATAAGAATCGAATGGAAGGATACTACTATATACGGAATAAAAGTAAACATATAAGAACCTACCAGCATCCCATAACGCTGATAAGTACAAATAGCACAATATATCCTATCTGGCACCACATCCCAACGGTAGGTACAAACAGCATAACAAAACCCACTGTGACTTACCCTTAAGCCCAGAAACCACACACCATACCTAAAGAAATACACAGTGGTGCAAGAAAGTAAAGTAGAACTGTATTAACCACAGCTACACAATCCCTGTCAGTGCCAAACACACATAACCTATCAGTGTCAAAAACATCACCGGACACACAGCCCCTGTTAGTGTCAATAACATCTCCGGACACACACACCCTGTCACTGTTAGTAACATCACCGGACACACACCCCCTGTCAGTGTCAATATCAAAAAGCGGGCCCAGCCCTTTAGTACCAGTAATAGTCTAAATAGTAATTATAAAAAGTACCAATATAGTAGCTGCAATAAAATAAATCACCATGAAAGAGGAAAAATAAACGAAGTCTAGGATCAACCAAAGTCTACCATCTAAGAGCTCATCTCACCACACTCATTGAGTAATAGATAAAATAATTTTTGGGGTCAGTGGCCTCCATACAATAGTCCAAGACCTGGGCATGCAACGCTTTACCCTCTATGCCTCTGACGGGCCCTCGAAATCCAACATTGAAAAAATAGTAGAGAAATAAGGATCAACCAAAATAGCCCAGCCCACACTGCTAGACATATCACTAGCATAATAATATTAACCCAGTCTATAATGCACAAATACACCTAGCCTACCTGGATGCCAGTGAAAATCTCTGAAGTGCGCATACGGTGGACCTAAAGATTCAGCACGGTTGATGTCCCCCGAAACTATAGAAGTTAAAAGTTTTGAGATCAAAATATGAATAAGAAAACCCATATTGTACTAGAAACTGAGGTTGAGGAATGGGTCCTGTAGCTCAGAAGTACAACTAAACCACTAGCATATAGACCTTAGCTTGGGGGAGTCATGGTCCTAAAATGATCTCAATGAGAGACTGAGAAAGTAAGGACAGCAAGCTGAAGTGAAGGGGTGAAGCCCTGTATATAAGGAAGGTGCCTCTAGGGTGATCTTCGCCGAGGTGGCCTCATCGCAGGGACCTCATAAGCTAAAGTAGGAACAAGAGGCACAAGCAGTCTTTAGATGTCTAAACTAAGAAGGACTTGTGAACTTCGTCGAGGTGACCTCGCCATGGAGACCCCATCAAGGAAACCTTGAGGTGCTGGCTTAACTTCACCAAGGCGACCTCACCAAGGTAACCTTGTAAAGAAGACCTCGTTAAGGCGACCTCGGGGCATTGGCGTAATATTGCCAAGGTGACCTAGCCAAGATGACCTCGTCAAGGGGACCTCGAGGCGCTGGCGTAACTTTCCCAAGGCAGGGTCACCAAGGTGACCTTGCTAAGACGACCTCATCAAGGTGACCTTGAGGTGATGGGGCAGTCTACGATCTTTAGCAACCCAGCAAAAAATTCTGAGGGTCTCAAATAAGCATTAGTAGCCCCCAATTCTAACAAACCCAGAAGGTATTTTGGGTGGAGAAACATATCATAAAGAAATAACTAGCTAGAATTAAGGAATTGCACATAATAGAACTGGGAAGTAAACAAAAAAAGACACCTATAAAGAAATCTGGGAAAAAGGATAAAACATCTATAAACCAATCTGGGAAAAAGAATGCTGGAACTCATGAATTGAACCATAAAACGTCTATAAAAATCCATAAATCATCTGTATGATGGAACTCATGAATTGAACCATAACCAACTGGGAAATAATGATTAAACAACTGCAATCTAGAACTCATGAACTAAACCATAACCAATTGGAAATTAAAGATAAAATAGCTACAAGATGGAACTCATGCATTGATCCATAACAAAAAGGAAATTACAGGTAAAGCAACTACACTTTAACAAGTCTATATAAGGGACAACAACTACACTCAGCCAAGTTTTCAACAATAGTGAACTGCTACCATTTCTATGAAAAGTGAAGGAGAAAACTTACCAACGAAAGGAAAGATAATGGTAAGCTTGGGGATAGACTTCCCTTCAATTTGATATAAGTTTTCGGACTTAAACAACAGGTTGGATGGAGAAAAGCAGAAAAATAAAGATGGGGAAAAAGATCTGAATGCTTCTAGGACACAATTTATACATATAAATATTTTTGAATCCTTGCTCATGATGCTGCGTGGGCCAGGCTTAAGAAGAAAATTAGGCTGGGCCAAATTTTCCATAAAACAGCCAATATCTTTGGGCCCAAAGCTTTACAACATAACCAAACTCAAAATAAAAGGCCCAGGACGCAGACTTAAGGTCAAACTAGACCAAAGTTGATGTTTCAGAGCTAATAAAAATGTCAGAATTCAATTTTGAGTGCATTTATTTCTATTTCACTCTCGAGTTTCGTCGTTTCATAGCCAAAACTTCAAAATAAGGAAACTGGGACAATAGGCAAATGTGTCACCAGGGCACCGAGCTACCTATCCAACCAAGTCATAAACAACTTAGGGTAACTACTAAATGGCTTGAAGTACAGGAAATGACAAAAGGCAGGAAAATGACCGAGCGGGTCATTACAACATCGATAACTAAAAAGGACTTTCGTCCTTGAAAATCAAGAAAGGAAAAAGTACCTGAATAATCAAATAGATGTGGATAACGGGCCTACATATCCCGCTATGTCTCCCAAGTAGCTTTCTCAACTGGTCGATATTTCCAATAAACCTTCACTACCAGAATCTTCCTCGACTTGAGTTGCCTCACATCTCTGTCTACAATAGCCTCAGGCTCCTCAATATAGGTCAAGGTGTCATCAATCTTCATATCATCCCAACAATGGACATGAGATGGGTTCTGTACATAGCGACGGAGCATCAATACATGGAAAACTAGGTAGACAACAGCTAACTCTAGTGGCAAGGCAAGTCTGTAGGTGATCTTCCCAACTCTCTGCAAAATCTCATACGACCCAATAAACCAGGGGCTAAGAAAGACCAAGTCACCAACACTGAACTCAAGGGACCGAAGCCTATGATCTACGTAGGACTTTTTCCTACTCTAAGCTGCTCGTAGTCTATCCTGAATAAGTATGACCTGATCTATAGTATCGCAGAGTAGTCTCTGAAGTCGAACATCGCTGTCACAAAACCAACAAATGAGCGATCTACAACGCCTTCCATAAAAGGCCTCAAACGGGGCTATCTGGATACTGGAGTGGTAGCTTTTGTTCTACAAAAACTCTACTAAGGCCAATTACCTATCCCAACTACCTCTAAAATCAAACACACCAGCATGAAACATATCCCAAAGTAGCAATATGGTCCTCTCATACTGCCCATCTATTTGTGGATGAAAATTTGTACTCAAATCTACCTCTGTACCCAACTCTCGCTGAATCAACCTTCTAAACTGAAAGGTGAACTGTGTGCCTTGATAGGATGATAGATACTGGTAACCCATGCAGTTTGACTATCTCACGAACATATAACTCAGCTAACATCTCTGCACCCCAAGTTGAACAAGTCAGTTCGAAGTAGGATGACTTGTTCAATACATCCACAATGAGCCATATGCAATCAACCCCTCTAGAAGTATGGGGAAGGCCAGTGATGAAGTCCATACTGATCCGCTCCCAATTCCACTCAAGGATAGGGAGTCTCCACATCTCACTGCCCGGACTCTGGTGTTTGAACTTTACTAGCTGACAGTTCAAACACTAAGACTCAAAGGACGCAATGGACATCCTCATACCTCTCCACTAGTAATGCTGCCTCAAGTCGTGATACATCCATGAAACACCCAAATGGATAAAGTACCTAGAGTTGTGGGCCTCACATAGCAGAGTCAGAATCAACTCACTAACCCTCAAAACAATAAGGCGGCCATGAATCCATAATACACCATCTGCATCTATGTTGCCCCAATTAAAAACACCCGATATGACCCTCTCCCTCACCTGAGCTAGACATGAGCCCTAATACTAGCGCTGTTGAATCTAGTCAATCAAGGATAATATGGGCTTAATACAGGCAATAACTCACTCTGGAACTGGAAGATCCAACCTGACCATCATCCTGGCCAAGAACTGCACATCTTGAGCTAGCGGTATCTCAAAAGCAAGTAACGTAGCTAGGCTACCAGTACTTACCACCTTTTGGCTCAAGGAATTAGAAACCACGTTATCCATTCTCGGATTGTAGAGAATAGTCAAGTCTTAGTCTTTTAGGAGTTCAACCCACCTCCGCTTCCCCAAGTTAAGCTCCTTTTGACTTAGAATATACTACAAGTTATGATGATCTGTGAATACCTCACAGTGAACCCCATATAGGTAATGCCTCCAGATCTTTAACGTGAAGATTACCACCACCAACTCTAAATTATGGGTGGGGAAGCTATGCTCGTGATCCTTCATCTACCTCGATACATACACTATGACATGGCACAACTGCATCAGAATACAACCCAGACTAACACCCAAAGCATCGCAATACACAGTAAATAACTTGCTCTTAATAGGTAGAACAAGAATCAGAATGGTGGTGAGCAATTCCTTCTACCTCAAAAAGCTGACCTCACACTCAACTGACCACAGAAGGGCACATCCTTCATGTCAGTCTAGTCAAGAGGGCTGCAATAGAAGAAAAACCTAGAACAAAATGATGGTAATACCCTACTAACCCAAATAAACTACGAATCTCAATGACAGACGTAGGTCAAGGCCAATCATAAATAATTGCAACCTTAGTTGAATCAACACTGACGTCGGCACCTGATACCATATGATTAATAAATGAGACAGAATTTAGCCAAAACTCACAATTTGAGAACTTAGCATAGAGTCGCTCAGCCCTCAAAGTCTGCAACACAACCCTCAGGTGGCCCTTATGCTCAGCTCGACTATGCGAGTAAACAAGTATATCATTTATAAAGGCAACAATAAAAGAATATAGAAAAGGTTGAAACACCCAAGTTATCTAGTCCATATAAGTTGTAGGGGAATTAGTTAGCCTAAATAACATCACCAGAAGCTCCTAATGGCCATACCTCATCCAGAAAGAAGCATATGGGACATCCTTAACTCGAACCCTCAACTTGTGGTAGACAGATCTCAGATCAATCTTAGCAAACACTGTGGTTCTTTGAAGCTGATCAAACAAATCATCAATGTGTAGCAGGGGATACTTATTCTTAATAGTCACCTTGTTCAATTGCCTATAATCAATAAACATCCGTAGGGACCCGTACTTCTTCTTTAAAAACAACATCGGAGCACCCCCAATGAAACACTAGGATGGATAAAGCCCCTGAAAAGAAAGTCCTATAGCTGAACACTCAACTCACGAAGATCATTTGGTGCCATATGATATAGAGGGATAGAGATAGGCCTAGTGCCCGGCTCAACCTCGATGGAAAAATCTATATCTTGCTCAGGGGGAGGCCAGACAAGTGATAGGGAAAACATCAATAAACTCACTAACAAACGGTACAGTATTGGGGGAAAAGGACTTAGCGCTGACATCTCTAACGTGGGCCAAGTAAGTATAACAACCCCAAGCAACAAGTCTATAGGATCGATAATAAGAAATGACTCGAACCAATGAATAGCTAGTGGGGCCATGCCACACCACTGGGGGTACACTAGGAATGAATAAGGCCACGATCTTGGCATAACAATCCAGGATCGTGTGATATGAAGACAACCAGTCCATGCCTAGAATCACATCAAAATCTAACAAAGCTAGCTCTATAAAATCAACACACGTGTTATGACCATAAATAGTCACCCGAAATGACCTATATACCCAATCCACCACTAGCGCTGCACCCATTGGGGTAGATACACTCAAGGGTATAGCCAATCGCTTACTATAAGCACCTAATCTCAAAGAAAAATAATTAGAAATATAGGAGAGAGTGGAACCTAGATCAAACAAAGTCAGAGTAGAAAACCCAAAAATAGGCAGCGTTCTAGTAACAACTACATTAGATGGCTCGACCTCAGCCCTATTAGGAATGGCATAAAGCTGGCATTGCTCCCCTTCTCGTTGTGCACCCAAGTGCCTACCTCTACCTATGGCCACCATGCCTCCTCTCCTAGCTCCTTGAAAGGTTGGTGGCATTACTTGCAATGGCTGAATAGATAGCACTATGACCTAAGAGGCTCTACACTGGGGACTAACCCGAGCATAGTGAACCTGGGCCCGACATTCATACAAAATAACACTTGCCCTGGCCTATCTATGGGACCCCTCGGTAAAACCCCTCAAAATCAGAATTGGGCCCTTAATGGGCGAGATTTTAACCCCACATATAGAGGCCTGGTGCTATCGCCCTAGTTGAAATCTCTGACAGAAACCATAATCCTCTGACCAGGACCCCAAAAACCTGCCCTAGTGGCGCTTCCTCTTCTCACTACCCCCTTGGGTCTTGCAAGCCAAGGTCTCCATACGACGAGCATAATCATAAACATCTATAAATGACTTATATAGCACCATAGGTAGCTCAACATGACCTAAAAAATCGGGCCACAATCCGGGACCAAAGCGGCAAATATACTTCTAAAAAAAATATCAAATCTCTGGCATGTTTGGATAACTCAATAAATCGGGCCTCATACTCTGGGACTATCATCGAACCTTGTCTTATACAATCAACCTATGGTTACGATGCCTCAAGGACACTACGAGGCACATACTGGGTTAGGAGTGCCTCTATGAACTATCCCTAAGTAAACAGAGCTTACCCTGGTGATCTACAATCCTGAAAAGTCCGCCACTACTTACTGGCAGCACCATCAAGCAGATAAAATGTGAAGTCTATCCCATGGGAATCTAGGAGCTCCAATGTCTGACGATACTCCTCACAAATAATAACAAACTTGTAGGGGTCCTACCACTGTGTTCCCTTAAATTAGGCGGGGGTAACCTAGAGTAAATGGTCTAACATCTTCTGCACCTCAGATGTGGGTATTGAAGAAGCTAATGCTAGTTCAGGGGCAGTAGCAATAGTTTGAGAGGGCTTAACTGGCAGTGTTGGTGCTACAGAAGCTGGGGGAGGCATTTTACCTAGTGTTGCTCCCTGAGAAAATGAATGTGGCCTATCTGTTGCTGCACTGTCTAACCTCTGGAGCACCTTCCACAATAAGTCCTTGAGCATGCCAGGTGATGGCTATAAAATAGCTGGAGCAGTAGTAATCGGTAGAGCTTCCTCCCCTACCCCTTCTTGGCTCAAAGAGGAAGTGTCCCGATCTACTGAAGATCCTCTGGTACAGAGCCTTTAAAAGATTGAATCCAAACATCTACACACTGATCCATAAGAATCTACTAGGTACTTACTTCAATGCCAATGAGACTTGTGAACCGAAGATCTGATACCACTCTGTCACGACCCAAAATCTTGTGCCATGATGGTGTCCACATCCCTCCTGTAGAAAAGCCTAACCCTATAACCTGGAGCTATGCGCAATGGGCTAGACCTCTCAAAATGACCAATTCAATAAAGGAAATGATAAACAATACATAATAATGGAAGCCCATAAGAAATCATACAAAATTCAAATCCCAAAACCTGGTGTCAGTGGTATGTGGAGCTACTGCACAGGATAAATAAAAGATACAAAATACAAAGTGTCCCATAATGGATAATACAATACAAGGATTGCTATGGACCAAACAAAACAAGCCAAGTAAAGGGAACCATGGTTGACTCGAACGACGAAGCTCACCGTCATCCCCGTAGTAAACTGGATCTAATCCACACGATCACTGTAATGTTGATAACCCCTGCCTCTATCTGTACCACAAAAAAGGTACAAAAGTGCAACATAAGTACCAAAGAAGGTACCCAATAGACATTGTCGGCCAACTGAGTTAAGAATAAAATAAGGGTATTGGTCGATGATAGGACAAAAATAGTAACAAAGTAGTAAAACTAATAATAAGAGAAAGAGTAACATATCAAACGTACTGCATGAAAACTATAGGAACTAAACATGATAGATACAGAATACAGAGTCCAAATCCAAAACTAGTAACGATATAAGGAACATACTTGTGCTCCAGCTCAGTCAAACCTCGCTAACCATGATACCAAGTGTGAAAGAACAACGAATAAGGATCAAATAAAAGGATAATACTAAATGCAAAATAAAAGTAAACACACAAGAACCTACCCATATCTCATATCGCCAGTAAGTACAACCAGCACAGCATATCCTACCTGGCGCCACATCCATTGGTAGGAACAAACCACATAGCAAAACCCATTGTGACTCCCCCTTAAGCCTAGTGAGCACACACCATACCTAAAGAAATACATAGGGGTGCAAGAAATTAAAGTAGAACCATATCAACCTCGAGCACACACACCTTGTCAGTGCCAGACACACATACCCTATGAGTGTAAACAACATCATCGGACACACACCATATATCAGTGTCAATAACATCTCCAGACACACATCCCCTATTAGTATCTGTAATATCACTGGACACACACCCCTGTTAGTTTCAATAACATCACCAGAAACATACCCCTTGTCATTGTCAATATCAAAATGAGGGCCCAACCCTTTAGTGCTAGTAACAGTCTAAAGACTAAATATACAAAGTAATAATATTGTAGTTGCAATAAAGAAATGACAATGAATGCTGAAAAATAAATAGAGTCTAGGATCGGCTAAAGGCCAACATTTAAGAGCTCATCTCTCCACAGTCGTTGTGTAACAGATAAAATTATTTTAAGGGTTAGTGGCCTCCACATGATGGGCCAAGACCTGGGCAAGAAACCCTTCACCTTCTATGCCCTCTCACGAGCCCTCAGAATCCAATAATGAAAACAGTAGAGAAATAAGGATCAACCTAAATAGCCCAGCCCACACTGCTATCCATATCACAAACATAATAACATTAACCCAGTCTATAATTCACAAATAAACCTAGCCTACTTGGATGTCAACAAAAATTTATGAAGTGCGTACACGGTAGACCTGAAGTTTCAACACGGTCGATGTCCCCCAAAACTATACAAGTTACAAGTTATGAAATTAAAATAGGAATAAAAAGACCCACATTGTACTAAAAACTGAGGTTGTGGAGTAGGGCCTGCAACTCAAAAGTACAACTAAACCAGCAGTGCATAGCCCTCAGCTCAGGGGACTCATGGTCCAAAAATAAGTTCAAGGAGCGACTAACAACATAAGGACAACAAGCTAAAGTGAAAGAGTGAAGCCCTATATAGAGGGTAAGGTAAAGAACAAGGGGCGCAAGAAGTCTTTAGATGTTTAAACAAAGAAGGACTTGTGAACTTCACCGAGGTGACCTAGCCATGACGATCCCGTCAAGGCGACCTCGGGGTGCTGGCGTAACTTTGCCAAGGCGGCCTCACCAATGTGACCTTGTCAAGGAGACCTCAGGGAATTGGCATAACTTTTCCAAGGTGCCTCATCAAGGTGACCTTGCCAAGATGACCTCATAAGGTGACCTGGGGATGCTAGCGTAACTTC